>LOND01002262.1:39354-52844 GCA_014220965.1 Paragonimus kellicotti | reverse complement strand
CAGCTGCATCTCACCTAAAGTCTCCAACCGCCGACTATGTGAATCACAGGAGCTCATGTTTGGGAGACGAATTCGACTTTTAATGACCAGCCCTTTGGTGAACGGTTTCAGTTCTCTACGTCAAGCCATCATCCGTCCACTTCGCACCTCACACCATTCGGTTGTAGCATCGGTAATGAGTGCTCGGTGTGACGGACGACCATTTGGTATACGTAGTGCATGGCATGACCATTCAAGTCTGCGCATACGTAAGTATTAGACAAAAGAACCTGCTTGATACTCTACCAAATATCCGCTGCCTATCCTCATCCCTGCTTACGCATTGGTGCCACTAGATGCGAGCGATCTTACATAAACATCGATGTTCAAATCCTTGAAGACAGTCTTCGGTTTACGCATCCTGGGCCGCCAAGTTTTGTAGGTATAAAGTATCACCGCCTTCCTAATCGCCTGATACACGCAACCATTAGGATTCAACGAGATGTCTCCCTGTCATTAGAGGTGTCCAGGATAGAGATACGGACTTCTGTTTCGTTTCCTATACATCCTGTGCCGTTGATGCACCTACTTAGGTTTACAAACCGTTCAACAACCTCCTTAACTTCATTAGCCAACAGTGAATCTATGTAGTCACAACAGTTTTACAGATGCGTCCTTCACTTTGGGGCTGTAAAGCGCATTCTGAAATGAGTGAAATAGCGCTTAGCATTATCTATACTGTATGCAAATTGTCAAATGGCAACAACTGAAACAGTCTTTTACCAAGTAGGGGGTCCACGCGTTCATTTTGTGGGCGTGATGTAGATAGTTTTTTATTTCGCCTGAGATAAATGAGTTAAAAATGGTGGTAGTGGACAACCTTATCGTAAGCCACTCTTGGTGCTGAAATTGTCAGACAGTTCATCGTAGACCCTAACCTGAGCTGAAGTATGGGAATCAAACAACCACTGCAGAGAGGCTCCTCTCATCGAGTTTAGTCATCGGCCGGCTGTAACTGGGTGGACACTTTTGGCGTCATCACTCTGGAACGACTACTGCCATTGCGGATGCACACGGGTAACCCTACATTCTACAATTTAAGTAGTCCACACTTGAACCAGTCGGTTACGTATGAGTTTCATGTTGCAAATCAGAGTTTCTATGGACACAGCTTTTAGAGCATCATTTGATACGAGATAAGTGAAGTCCAAGCATTACGGATTGGTTGTTTTCATTCTATTCACTGATAGTGATAAATAGGCAATTGATACGGATGCATTCCTGCCGTGTATATGTATATGATAAAATAAAATAAATTAACACATGGAGAATTTCGTCCACCAGCTTGATGAACATGGTCTTGCTTAAGAACCTACGCTTATTAGCAGCCCAACATTTCAAGCTCATTTTCGCACCTGTTTAGGTTGAGAAACCTGTAGCTCTATGGTTATGAATCATCACTATAAATCACTTCGCCAACAAGTGGTCACAGACGATACTAGTGAGAGAATACGCATGAAAGACGCGTTTACCGTGCACTTCCGTTTAAACCCTAATCTGCTATGTTTATACCCCACCTCAGTTCGAGAACGGGTAGGCTTTCGCTCCTTAATGGTTAATCAACGGGTCTTTCAATTTCGTATCAAGCAGTCCATTCCAAGGGAGGCAATAGGACAATTCACACTCGAGTACTATTGTCCCTGTTTCTGCGTTACACAACACACACAGTTGAAATCAAAAGGCTAGACACACGGGCTTTGCACTTATCATGACAGACTTACTTATTCACTATTGGAATATAAGGAGCTGAACGTATCTACCTCGATCTGTCCCACGGACTTTGTGAGATATCAAAATAGAATTGTTGATTTATAAACTGATTCGCAATCTTTAATCTCCCTTACGTTGGGGTTTCTTTTTTTCTTTTTCTAGCTGTACGAGTTCGAGACAGCCTACTCTTTCGCAAAAGGTAAGTAATTAAACTGAGAAATACAACTGCTCCCCACAATGTAGCAGATTATCTTCCCCCAAACCCCTTTTTAAACGGAGCACTCTATCGATGGGCCCTTGCCTGTTTCAAATTCACGTACGTACAGGTAGTAAGTGACCGCGTCATCAGTTGGGGAGTTTCGGCTTTGGAGTATAATTTTTAGTGAAATTTATCATTAACTGGAGTGCTAGTTCGATTTGATTACATAGACTATCAGTCAGTTACCGGGTGCAGGGGACACTTATATAGTGGGTAACGATGGCGCTTTTTTTAAAAGTGGAGACGGGAATCATTTTGATGTAGAATATTACATCGTACCCTCAAAAAATGTAATGCGCTTGCACCACGTTTATTGTGCGCGCGATACGTTATACACAGCTATGACACAATCTGATCATAATCTTATCACACAACATTTTCATATCATTTTAATGCTGTTCTATAAAAACTAACTAACTTGAAAAATGAGCCCATTTTCTCCTACTGTTATCATGGGCATGCAACTTGGTAGGCTACATGATAGGTCGGCCGCATGGCTGAGAACACCACTGTGTTTTAAATCTGTGTCAAAGAATCCAGTCAAGTGCAAACGAATGATGCGCAATCACAGAAACTGAAGAAATCGCGAAAAAGTGACGTCGGCTCCAAATTACGAAAAAAGGTCGGAGTTATCAGCAAATAAAGTTTGGTGTCTCACAGTAGACGGAATTGATTGTTTGAAGAGCGTGTGGCTTCTCTCCAGCAACTCATGACTGGACAATCTGCAGATAAACTATGCAGACCTCTTCATGGTAACTAGTCTACTGTATATTCGAGATATCACGCTTGGGTTCGAGAACGGCTACAATCGGTATTTCGTGATGCGTAGTTGTCTGTATTTGATGTGAAACTGAGTAGACGGAAGACAAACTAAACAATTCGAACAACATAAATGCTTGAATCATTCCATGTTTTGATGTGATTTATGCTTAGCATTATCGTGTTCAAACCGTCCTTCCGTCAACGGAACCAAATTTAATTTCACCGAACACTTGCAGTTCAGGCTAAAGTCTAACGACCATATACATCTCGCCTATGACAAAATGCGCGGATAAAAAAGTTCGCTAACCCAATAGTGGTGATTGACATAATAGTCTTAAAGAACAAATCCACGTTTGTTCTCATTCGGTGTATTGCCAGAGCCGGTGATATCGTCCTCGAGATGGAGATCTGAAAACATAAAGAAGAAATAGTGGAAAAGAAGATCGATGGAGTCGACAGAGAGGCGCTTCAAATTTTTTTTAACACGGGGATCTAGGATTTCTTCCAAATGACTTTCAGCATAATGCTGCTAAGCTGATTTGGTTACACTGGACTCATCTATCATATTGACCCTTGAATATATATGTGACTTTAAACAGAATTCTATTAACTGTGTTCAGCTGTCATTGTTCTGGTTTCAGTATTCATTTAATGTTTATTGTGTAGTGAGGAAAGCTGAAGGGGAGATAAGCTGAGAAGATATGGTAACCACTGTTCCAATCGTTTGCCATACCATTCAATCCTAAACCCCGTTTAATATTTGTGTCTAGGATAGAGGGTGGGTTTGTGTACTTTACTACTGAAACGCATGAAATAGTCCGCACTGAGAACTACACTCAATGATGAGATCAAATAACCTTTTTTTAAAAAAAGAAAGTACAATTTGAATAGAGCAGACAAAAGACTGACATTACACGATTTATGCTCGAGCAGATTTCGCTGCATCTCTACTGGTGTTTACTGCAGACGAGTTAAAATGTACAAAATTCCAAACCACAAAACAATTACAAAAGGTCAAAGTTCAAAACAAGGAGACTGGGTAATTACGTTAGGTGTTTCGATTTATTGATCTACCACTTAATCAGATTGGTGACATTAGTCGTAGGATGATTACTTTAGGTGGAACACGTCAGCTGCCCAAATTATAAGCCCATGAGATGCCCAAGTTCTTCGAGCAATGAACATATGACGCAATGCGGCAAACAGTAATTAAGCTGACGTGATGGAGGTGTTATTGACGCTGGCCGGCTGATGATCAGATGGCCGCATGTTTGTCCTGGTCGCCTCAGTTGGCTTGCCGAGCGTGAACATGTTCGTTTTACGGACAATGAATGATGTGATTAGGTGACATGACTGACTCGGTAAGCACTTCTGTCTGGTGATTGGTTAAACAACACGAATCAGTGTTGTAGCGAGGACATCAATGAGGTGAAAGGGAGCATCTCAGTATGAACACAGTACCTCTGCACATCTGTCGAAATATGAGAACTAAACTTCATTTGTTGTTGAAATGCCTCAGATTGCGTCCTACAGTTCCTGTATCTGTAACTGTTTGCTTTCGCGTTAATCATACCTTCTTGTGTCCGTTCATTTGGAACACCACACGAAGTGTAGTGCACTCGACATAACCAAATATAAAATTAGAGACGCATTCTACTCTACGAAAAAGTTTGAATATGGAAATAACTGCGACATCTGTAGACCAACTGCTAGAAACGAGTGTCGTCACACTTGCAGACGAACCGGCAGACTGGGCGTCAGGTTAGCATGATGCTGAAAACGTCTGCTGACAACTGCGTATCCAGCGATCCCGATCCACTGAATACGGCACCAAGATGTGAAAGGTACAACATTTTGTCGCACATGAATCAGCTAAACTGGCGGAAGAATCAAAATACATGATATTCGGTACTCCATTTAGTCGTTTCCCATGACTACGTTTGTCCTAGAGGACGAATGCGATAGACCTTGCGTTGTGGATGGCCTTCTAATCTACAAAATAAAGGCTGAAGAGCGTAATAGAAGCTAAAAGTTTTCGAAGCAACGTTCGAACCGAAGCATTCAGTTGACGTGCGAATGGATGGCACTTAGGACTATAAAAGGAACTTTTCATCGATACTGGGTTACCTTTGAAGGTCTGAAGGTGAGCCTGGAAAGAGTAAAGGTTGTAGCAGAAATGATGAAGCCAGGGGACGCGATTGTAACGGTGACCAAGTGTTTGAGTTGTGTTTTTTTTATCGTACGTTGCGGACGTCATCTGCCTGACTCGCTGCTTGATGCACGACGACGTGCCACGATGTCTGGATGAAGAGCAACAGGTGGTGTTCATGAAAGTAAGGAAATCGATCGCCAGCATTATGACCTTGTTCATCATCATCATAGCAGCCATGAGCCTGACCAAAAGGTACTGTGGCTCGGGCTGCCGCTCACCTCAACAGTGACGTGGAATATCCTAGAAGAAAACGTTACTAAGAAGGTTGAAAATTAATAGAAGTCTAAGCAAAAGAACTAGAAATGGTATGGATGCAGGTACGCCATTGACTGCGACACGCCGCCATCTCGGATAGCGTCTCTAACCAGCGGTTTGAGTGATCACGAGGACCCCATCCAGGCAGGCGACACCTACCCACTTTACTCAGTCAGTCATTTCGAAACAAACGTTTGCTACGATATGCCGAGGCCATTGCAATCAGACACCGTCACCCCATTTTGTGCGTACAAAAAGAACTGTTTGTGACGTTGATGCTGCCGTGGTAGCAACCGAACTGGTTTTGAACTTTGACCTTTTGTAATTGTTTTGTGGTTTGGAATTTTGTACATTTTAACTCGTCTGCAGTAAACACCAGTAGAGATGCAGCGAAATCTGCTCGAGCATAAATCGTGTAATGTCAGTCTTTTGTCTGCTCTATTCAAATTTTCAACGGGAAATGTCTTTTTAAAAAAGTAAAATTCAGTAGGATCCATACCACACAGTATTTGTGTAAAACAATAAAAACTTTTTCAGGATCGCACTCTTAAAAGTTGACCAATCTATTTGCCATACAAGTGAAACCATTCTCACTTAAATTTGCTTTGCTTTCCGTGTTTCCAAACTCCGTTCCGTTTCCACCGCCTAATATTTGCATCGTCGAAAGCAAACAAAGGGAGTTCGAGTCTACCATCGGCACGTTTGCAAGGGGATGCGGCGCACATATCGCCAGGTTCTTCGAAGAAGCCGGTAGCAAACATGCAACGACCGGTCACCGTAAGTGATCCGATCGAGTCAGGTGTTAATTGTAGTGTGCTTACTTGTGTCGTGTATAATTTATGCCTAAGTTTACCAAACAGCAACAGCTTACTTATGCTTACATGTGTCGCGTATACTTTATGCATAATTTCATCAAATAACAACAGCCCCACTGTACACATGTAAAGGATAGTGAACTCCATGAAACAGTAGCACGCGCTTCAGAAACATTCCAGGTACTTTAATCACTATCCACCAGTCGAAGACAGTTGACAAGACCATTGTGTGTAGTGATACGAAGACTGATAAGGACAGCCAAATACACCATAATAGACGCATACGGTCTAGGCACCGAACGTGTTCCTTTCCCAAATCCATTGCAGAAAGGATTTCGACAGAGAATAGAGTCAGAACCTACGAAATGCATTATTTGCAACAAGTACCAGCGTTGTGAAATTTCCTCTTATGTTCCACTACGCATGAACCAACGCGTTACCCTAGCGAGATAGTACACGATAGTATATAGTTGCTAAAATTCCGTACTTCAGAGTTAACTGAATCTACTGCCATTTTTCGTTAGAAATATACCGTTCTGCTGGCAGGTCAACAAAGTTACCGTCAGTATATGAACCATATATTTTCAAAAGATGCCGGAAACATTGTCCGTGTTTTTCCTTACACAAAAGCATTTTCCTTAAACATGATGACAGCGAAATTTGCAAGCTGGTCCCAGAGATTGTACTGCACTTTCAAAATTATGATCATTTTGAATTCATTTATGGTTTGTGGACGCACCCGGTAGACCATATGCTCCAGATAGCCTTAAAGTAGAAAATCAAGTGGAGTAATATTTAGCGACCGTGGGAGGTCACTCACTTAGTCCATCTCTAACCTTCTTCTTCCAAATGCAGAAGATAACAGTGTTGTAACTATAAACAACTTCCTACTGTATACTTGTAGAGTCGTGCTTCACTACTTAAGCACTTCAACACGGTCAGTAGTGCAACGTACAAACCCTTTGATCAGTCTGACATGGTTGAGTTTGGATGAACCGAAGTCCTAATCAGCACAGCCCTCCGAGCCAAAACAGCACATAAGCCTGACCAACACATCAAGGTAGCAGAAAAGGTCAAGAAAAACGGAACGAACCATATCTTTTCTGAGTTAAGATGGTTCGATATGGCTTTCGACATCAACTTAAAATTTCCCAAGGGGGTTCTCTGGACTTCCAACGTCGAACGAGGTCGCGCGACCAATGTGCACGTGAGTAGGCTGATAGACACAGAGATAATTTAGCTCATATGGAGTGAGAGGATAGATCCGCCTGGTGGACGGAGTAAACAAAGCCAGCTCGTCTGTACCTTGTTACCGGGCCGTACATCATGTCACAGTGCACAAATGTTGCTGCAAACGCAAATACACAACATGACACGCCTCAGTTCCAATGAGAAAATTGCCAGGTTTCAGTCAATCATTTGCCAATTTGTAAATCTGATTTCTTATCATCCGTCATTTGATGGAGAAGTTACCGTGATAACACGCTTAGGTAGGGGAACAACGTAGTTTTTGCAGTCTATTTCGCACTGATTGGTGCATGCTAGTTTCCAGTCCCGCGTTGACATAGGCGCTGAGACGTTTTTCACTGAGAAGTTTGTCAACAGCCGAGTGTCATCGTTCGCGAACCGTGGTGGCCAAAAACACTGGGGCAACACAGCCAGGCGACTTCACGTGAAACGCGCGTGCAATCCTATGCCAGCTAGCATAGCTGTAGTTACATCGCTAACCCGACACGCTTGGGAGGCCTGTCTTTGAGTGGGCCTTTCGGTTGAAATTCCCGCAGAGTGGGTTGAATCCCAAATTTTGTATACGGGTTTCAAATATGAGACGATCGGTAGCTCATCTGTATCCTGTTACAAATTTTGCGGGTAGGAACAGGCTAACATGTGTACGCGATGAACACCGAACGCGTGTGTGTATCTGTACGACATAGAGCGCGTACGGACAACACATCTAACAAACCGGTCGTCAGGCCGTGAGCACGTAAGCGACCCACTTAGATTGGAACGGGATTCAATCGTCACTGTCTGAAGAGTCGGATAAGTCTGACAAGCTCCGTCTAAGGTGTCCGGAGGATAGCTACTTGAATAACAAGCCAATGATGGCAATGACAGTTGAGGACAGTTGAAACACCCAGATTAATCGATCAGTCGTGATCTCCAAGTTTGTGCACATGGTGTCCGGGGTAGGCGAAAAACCATTGTACGCCCATTCTGGCTTCAGGTGACCTGGGTGTTATGCATACCTTATGTGAATGACGTACGCATCTGATGACATAATCACTATCATAGACAGCAATAAATCAGTGGTTCTCACTGATGCTTAACTGCCACACAACCATGAGGAAGAAGAAAGCAAACCCTGTATAGGAAGAGAGAGAAAAAAGAAGGGGACGGGAAGGGACCTAACTACTAAAAATAGCTACGTCTATATTCAAACATTCAACATCAAGGTGCCTACACCTTGCAAACAAACAACCGAGCTGTAAGTGAAGGCGTCATCAGCAAGACAGCTTCCTTACGGCTTTCACTGCCCCGCGTCATTAAGTGCACTCACTTCACAGACAACTCGGCCAAACAACGACAACATTCACGCCACTGAGCTCGATTAGCCGCCATCTCACCTAACGTCTCCAGCCACCGACTCTGTGAGTCGCGAGGGCCCCAGCCCGGGAGACGAACCTCTTCGTGAACGATTTTATTTGTCTACGCCAGGTCATCGTCTGTCCACCTCGCACCTTACACCAGTCGGCAAAGAGTGCATGATGTGGCAGACGACTAGCTGGCATCCTTAGTACATGACCTAACCATCTAAGTCTGTGCAAATGTAAGGAGTGAACAAAAGAACTCGTTTGACAATCACTACCAAATACCCGCTTCCTAACTTCCTCGTTGGTGCCACCCGATACGAGCGATCGAACGCAGACATCGGTGGTCAAATACCTGAAGACGGTTCACGTCCTCTACCCTGAGCGGCCAGGTTTCGCTGCCGTAAAGTAATACAGTCCCAACTGTTGTCTGATATACGCTTCAGAGAGAGAGATGCCTCTCTGTCGCCATAGGTGTCTCAGATTAGCGAACACCGCCCTAGCCTTGGAAATACGCGCTTCTATTTCATTCCCTACACCACCACCGCCGCTGATGCAGCTTCCCAGGTATACAAACCGGTCAACAACCTCCATGACTTCATTATCTAACATTAAATCTACGTAATCACAGCAATCTTGCAGAAGCACTTTGCATTTGAGGCTGCAAAGCGCATTCCGAAGTACTTAGCAGAACGCGAAATAGCTCTTAGTGTTGTTTGGAAAATGTCAAACAGCAACACCTTGTCGTCAGCATAATCAAGATCAGTCAGTCTTCACCAGGTAGGAGGTCCACGCCGGCATCTTGTGAGTGCCGCAGACAGTCCTCCATTATTTCGTCTATGACGAAATTGAACAAAAATGGTGAAAGGGGACAGCCTTGACGTACGCCGCTCCTGGTGCTGAAACTGTGTTCACCGTAAACCCTAACCTGAGCTGAAGTATGGGAATAAAGCGCCGACAGTATGTTCACATACTTGGTCGGTACACCCCGTTTAAGCGACTCTAAAAGTGTAGATCGGATCCACCGAATCGAACGCACCTTTATAGTCGAGGAATACGGCGATTGTTGGCCGGCGGTACACATGACGCTGCTCCAGAATTTGACGAAGGGTAAAAATGTGATCTATACACCTCCCAGGGCGAACCCTGCGTGTTCTTCCCTAATGTTAACCTCCCGAACTGCAGTGAGTCGACGAAGTATGATTGATGCTAGAACCCTTGAAATGACCACGGTCAAACTAAATCCCTATGGTTTTCGCAAGAGCCCCGGGCTCCTTTCTTAAATATGGGAACTATTATCGAGTGACCCCAGCACGGAGGGATGGTCTCCGTCGTCCACACAAGTTAAAACAACTGTACGATTGAGGACAGACTAGCCACAATCATCCGCTTTCAACTATTTTGGACGATCGAGACAAGGGCGGACAGTGGGAGCGGCCAATTAAATATGAAAATGTATCAACCGGTTGCTTATAATGAATTGGCAAAATAAACCACAATAGAAACCATATATTGGATGCATACTATCTATCCACTTCGGTTCATTCACATTTTTTGAGAGGTGTCTGCTGAAGAATCGAACTACTCACTGGTTGCAATCAGTTTTAGCTTTTCTCTCATTGTTCTCCACGTTGCCCTGTTTGATGTGGGTTTTACGAACAGCACGCATCTAACACATGCACAGTGCCTTTCAAAACAGTAGTAAACCGTGTCGCTTAAGGCAATAGCATAATACACCCAAGATGTTGCAAATACTGTCTCGGCAGATGATTAATGTCCAAGTGTAAGCCAAAAGATATCAAGTACCTTCAATGGAACGATTGAACTTGTTTTATCGTGTTCTGGCAACAGACTGCCGTGAACAAACGTCTGGCTCCCTTCAGCTGACTTCTCCAGGCACCTCAACCGCATTGTTAGGTTGGGTGAACATGCCAGAAGTATCGCCCGTTAGTGTGAGGTCATACCTTTGTTGTATCAGTTGTTTACTCGGTGTTTGACCACACTTTGCACACCCTCGATTGGATACAGCACCGGAGAATAGTGCACCAGTCGTAGGAGATTTCTACCAATATACTGTGGACTTTCGAGGTCTGCGTGACATGATGCATTGTCAAAAAATATCACCGAGTTCTTTCTTTCATGACCGTCGAAGATATCTAGCATCGTTCGCAGTCAGGAGTGACACGTTACGCGCCTTCTGTTTACGGACTGTTTTTCTGCGAGTGCGATCACAGGACAGATTAAGTCGGCCAAATGAGTGGTCATATGCCTTAACATGCCTTATCTTCATCAATCCGGATAAAAAAATCTTCTTTTGGTTGTATGCAACTGCGCATGTTGTACCAATTGACGTTTCTCCATTTTATTAAACTCCGTGTTCACAGTTTAGGGGATCGAATGCAATTTTCCGACAGTTCTCAGTCTCTCATCCGGGTAGTTATTAATGGTGCTACGGGGAACTTATCTATCGAATTCTGCCTAAAGCCACAATCGCAGACGATCCCAGACTGACGGAAGGGTTTTTATTCACCCAATGTATTACTTGATCAATCGTTCCATTACATAGAAGTTTAAAGTCACGTCCACCCATTTGATTGTTCTCTCTACGCAAAATCCATCAATTGACAGTGCATGGGTGAATTTCCAAGACAAAAGCAATAGCCTCACAGTCTTCACCGTTCACGTAAGCACCAAACACGCGCTGACGCGTCTCCTTTGAATAAGGTTTGCGTGAAGTACAGCCCGACAACCAAATGACTGTAAATGCCAAACTGCGTACCGTATATGACTATAAGTCCCGTGAACCTTAGGCTTTCAGTTGACGACACTTGGTATGACGGCTTGATACACGCTACCGTCCTCTGGATGAGCACACAAGAATTGTAGATCCTAATCCACACTGTTAACGTAATGCACCGCATACGCCCTTTCATCTTACAGTGCGCTAATCGATGTGAAAAGGATTTAAAATAGAGCCCATGAACTGTCAACGAAGTGTTACTTAATCCATCAGACGTATATTATAGGTTGTCTGATGAAATTAGTATTTATTTAGTGACACTTCGTTGACATTATTTATACTGTCTTCCATCGGTGAGTGTACCGCAAAATAAAAGAGAATGTCTGCTAAATTAGATCCGATCTAAGAGACAGAACCCATAACCAAGCAGCATGAGTACCCGGCACTTGAGAGATAATCCCATACGACTTCAAGATGAAATATCTACGGATAGAGGCCAAAACGTGAGATGACGTGAAGGCACATTTGCATACTGATCAAAGTTAGCTAAGATAAATGCCCAGCATGGTTTCTGTGAAACTGTGCTGATTAATCAAAAGAGCCTCGCTAGGAATACAGAGAGAGTAAGCGTTGATGCATACCATGTTGGTTGAGAATCTGTACTTTCAGTTTAGTGACGGCAAGTTGGGGCTAATGAGCACTCGAGGAAACAGATCATTCTGCATGTGCGCTTATCTGTGTTTTTCAATTGTAACGTCGCACACAGTGTGTGCGCTGATAGCACAAGCATGACAGAATGTCTCTTTCTTATTATGAATGATGACCGAGCGTGGTGCGCCATCTGACGTACATCGTTTGAGGAACTAAGTATCAATTTGGCGGCTGTTCGCACGTCCTATTATTTCTCCATTTTACACTGATCAACGTGCCGTAAAATGAAACGGGAGTGTTTGCTGAACTGTGTCCGTAATGGGGACCGGAATTCATAGGAAATTTACGGAGTAAGGGAAGCTGACGAAAGCTTATGTAGATCCTAATGTGTTTGGCGGCTTGGAAAAAATGGTCCGGAAGATAGTTTCAGTTTCAGAGAATCAGCAATAGAAAGACTGCGAAAGAGAAAACAGGAGAATGCATGGAATAGAAACTTAACTATTGTCTATCAAACACACAACAGTTCCACATCAGATGACAACTGGCTAGCGTCAACTACGAAAGATCGAGCATGTTTTCATTTTGCTGCGATGATCCTGGTCATCAAGAGACCGAGTTTGATCTCCAGAATATGCGAGTTAGTTAATGCCCTTGAATTCAACTGTGGATGACGCAGTAACGACTAACTCTCGTAGGTTGTTTCAGATTTCCATACCCAAACAAGGCAAAAGGCTCATCCGATGCAGCAGCTTCAGCGAGCTCCTGTATAGGTGGTTAGTTCAGCCATACACAACTATATTTGCAAGGGGATGTTGGGAAAGAGGTAGGATCATATACATTAAAATCAAACCTCTTCACATTGACTAGCACAGATACATGCTTACAGAGACACCTCTCATGAAACAACTGGTGGTTAGTTCGATTCTTCAGCGTATCTGTCATAAGATGCCAAACTGCTACACCGAACTATGTTGACTGAATGCCTGAGGGAGATGGGATGTTTCAATCATGGCGGCATCCGAAACGGATTAGCCTGTCACAGTGACCGAAGCCAGAGGACGCCTGCGCTTCAAACCATCACCCCAAGTGGCTTGCGCTGGAACCATGTCCGACCACCGAATACCCAAGATGCGTCTTAGACATTGCAAATGAAAGCGGCTAAGATAGCGCACGTTCCGCTGATACAACGTCCACGTTTCACTGCCGTACAGCAGTATACCCTCAAACAAAGAGCACTCCGATCGCCCAACGGTTGACCGTGACCGCCGGCGTATTATCCAATACGGTCGAAAAACATCTATCACCCAAAAGCCCGATGTAGCTTTCGAGTACATCCACTGCGCGCAGCAGTGCTCAGAATCAGACATCAATGTCTTATTCACTGCGCCCTCGGGCTAGGCAAGCCCCTCACTGCCAAGTGAGTCAGACTTTTGAGTCATTGGCTCCGGGTAGGGTCCCC
>LOND01002262.1:9558-33148 GCA_014220965.1 Paragonimus kellicotti | reverse complement strand
TAGGGAAGAACAGGCAGGGTTTCGCCCTGGGAGGATTGTATAGATCACATTTTTACCCTTCGTCAAATTCTGGAGCAGCGTCATGTGTACCGCCGGCCAACAATCGCCGTATTCCTCGACTATAAAGGTGCGTTCGATTCGGTGGACCGATCTACACTTTTAGAGTCGCTTAAACGCAGGGGTGTACCGACCAAGTATGTGAACATACTGTCGGCGCTTTATTCCCATACTTCAGCTCAGGTTAGGGTTTACGGTGACAGTTTCAGCACCAGGAGCGGCGTACGTCAAGGCTGTCCCCTTTCACCATTTTTGTTCAATTTCGTCATAGACGAAATAATGGAGGACTGTCTCCGACACTCACAAGACGCCACGTGGACCTCCTACCTGGTGGAAGGCTGACTGATCTTGATTATGCTGACGACAAGGTGTTGCTGTTTGACATTTTCCAAACAACACTAAGAGCTATTTCGCGTTCTACTAAGTAATTTCGGAATGCGCTTTGCAGCCTCAGATGCAAAGTGCTTCTGCAAGATTGCTGTGATTACGTAGATTTAATGTTAGATAATGAAGCCATGGAGGTTGTTGACCGGTTTGTATACCTGGGAAGCTGCATCAGCGGCGGTGGAGGTGTAGGGAATGAAATAGAAGCGCGTATTTCCAAGGCTAGGGCGGTGTTCGCTAATCTGAGACACCTAATGTTTACTTCCCGAACTGCAGTGAGTCGACGAAGTATAATTGATGCTAGAACCCTTGAAATGACTGGGGTCAAACTAATCCCTCTATGGTTTTCGCAAGAGCCCCGGGCTCCTTTCTTAAATATGGGAACTATTATCGAGTGACCCCAGCACGGAGGGATGGTCTCCGTCGTCCACACAAGTTGAAACAACTGAACGATTGAGGACAGACTAGCCACAATCATCCGCTTTCAACTATTTTGGACGATCGAGACAAGGGCGGACAGTGGGAGCGGCCAATTAAATATGAAAATGTATCAACCGGTTGCTTATAATGAATTGGCAAAATAAACCACAATAGAAACCATATATTGGATGCATACTATCTATCCACTTCGGTTCATTCACATTTTTTGGAGAGGTGTCTGCTGAAGAATCGAACTACTCACTGGTTGCAATCAGTTTTAGCTTTTCTCTCATTGTTCTCCACGTTGCCCTGTTTGATGTGGGTTTTACGAACAGCACGCATCTAACACATGCACAGTGCCTTTCAAAACAGTAGTAAACCGTGTCGCTTAAGGCAATAGCATAATACACCCAAGATGTTGCAAATACTGTCTCGGCAGATGATTAATGTCCAAGTGTAAGCCAAAAGATATCAAGTACCTTCAATGGAACGATTGAACTTGTTTTATCGTGTTCTGGCAACAGACTGCCGTGAACAAACGTCTGGCTCCCTTCAGCTGACTTCTCCAGGCACCTCAACCGCATTGTTAGGTTGGGTGAACATGCCAGAAGTATCGCCCGTTAGTGTGAGGTCATACCTTTGTTGTATCAGTTGTTTTACTCGGTGTTTGACCACACTTTGCACACCCTCGATTGGATACAGCACCGGAGAATAGTGCACCAGTCGTAGGAGCTTTCTACCAATATACTGTGGACTTTCGAGGTCTGCGTGACATGATGCATTGTCAAAAAATATCACCGAGTTCTTTCTTTCATGACCGTCGAAGATATCTAGCATCGTTCGCAGTCAGGAGTGACACGTTACGCGCCTTCTGTTTACGGACTGTTTTTCTGCGAGTGCGATCACAGGACAGATTAAGTCGGCCAAATGAGTGGTCATATGCCTTAACATGCCTTATCTTCATCAATCCGGATAAAAAAATCTTCTTTTGGTTGTATGCAACTGCGCATGTTGTACCAATTGACGTTTCTCCATTTTATTAAACTCCGTGTTCACAGTTTAGGGGATCGAATGCAATTTTCCGACAGTTCTCAGTCTCTCATCCGGGTAGTTATTAATGGTGCTACGGGGAACTTATCTATCGAATTCTGCCTAAAGCCACAATCGCAGACGATCCCAGACTGACGGAAGGGTTTTTATTCACCCAATGTATTACTTGATCAATCGTTCCATTACATAGAAGTTTAAAGTCACGTCCACCCATTTGATTGTTCTCTCTACGCAAAATCCATCAATTGACAGTGCATGGGTGAATTTCCAAGACAAAAGCAATAGCCTCACAGTCTTCACCGTTCACGTAAGCACCAAACACGCGCTGACGCGTCTCCTTTGAATAAGGTTTGCGTGAAGTACAGCCCGACAACCAAATGACTGTAAATGCCAAACTGCGTACCGTATATGACTATAAGTCCCGTGAACCTTAGGCTTTCAGTTGACGACACTTGGTATGACGGCTTGATACACGCTACCGTCCTCTGGATGAGCACACAAGAATTGTAGATCCTAATCCACACTGTTAACGTAATGCACCGCATACGCCCTTTCATCTTACAGTGCGCTAATCGATGTGAAAAGGATTTAAAATAGAGCCCATGAACTGTCAACGAAGTGTTACTTAATCCATCAGACGTATATTATAGGTTGTCTGATGAAATTAGTATTTATTTAGTGACACTTCGTTGACATTATTTATACTGTCTTCCATCGGTGAGTGTACCGCAAAATAAAAGAGAATGTCTGCTAAATTAGATCCGATCTTGTCTATATTGAAAATAGGCAAAAGCTTGGGTGCATAAAGTCCCTAATCATTCGAAACGATGGACCGAGGGGATTGTTGGGTGCTGCGGATACAGGTTATACACCACGAAAGCCGATAGAGTTTGGAAACAATGAAGTCCGGCCTCAAAGAGGGTCCCTTCAACTGAAGATAAAGACTGGAAGCGGAATGGTTTGATAAGTGGTGTGTCTATCCAAAAAAGAACGCAAAAGCATGAAAGAACGGCAAAACAGTCGGTCTTTGTAAATACCGGTTATCGACCTGTCACGTCAGAAAGTTTTCAAGAAGTGCCCATCAGCCAAGTCGACACAAAGCAATTTGCGAGTGTCGCATGAACGCACAGTTAACCGGATGATGATACATCAGGTTTGCCGTTACACACGCGTAGGTTGTAAACTTGCGAATCAAGCCCGGACTGATCGTTTCGATTTCCATTCTGGAAGATTGTTTCTTCACCGACAAGCCAGTGAATACGAACAGGGTTTATTCATCAATGCGTCAGAGATTGTGCATGTGCGCGTATCTACTGTGGTCAGAGGATGAATCCATTGGATGGTAAGCGCTCGCATGAGTTCAACCAATGCGCCAATCCTCAGACAAGAGGTGTGCGTGCTCGCATTTGCATGTCCGGTGTCAGCGAATGCGACAGCAATCCGTCCTATCTACTTGTTTTGATGTACGCCATCAATAACAAAGGGTTCTTTAATAGGTTTCAATCTGGGATTGTCCCAGTAGAGCATGAAGACCGTCAGCGTATTACCTGATAACCTATCCATACCTTGTATACGTGATCAAACCATTCGGTTTCGGTCAGTTAGTTCCATCAGGTTTCTCGTTTACCATCAGCCACGTGTGCTTGCAGATTAAAAGAATCCGTACTTACATGACGTTTCGTATGGGAATCGAAATGTGAACAAGCATTTTTAAAGGGAAACCCGAGCATCTACTAAACCTAGCCGAGTGATACACGCTGAAGTAGCGTACACAATTCAATTCATAAGGTCCTTAATCGGCTCGTTTGAGCTCAGCTAGCAAAACCACCACAAAACTGGGGTTTGAGACTGTTCATTCTTTGAAAAAAGAAAAGCAGCCGGTCAACGAGCAAGCAGGATGTAGACGCATAGATAATGGTACATCATTTCTTCAAATTTCTTCTCACCAGATGTACCACAATAGTGTTTCGTGACACAAATTATTAGGCTGACCGAACATAGGCAGCTAGGTTTGGATTCGTAATCCTGAGATTGACACTTAACAAAACCATTACGGAGGCAGGCTCCTGATTTTATACACAAGCCTTACTGATTGAATAAATGGTTACGTACCTCCATGGCGACCTAAAATCAACTTAACTGATTTCACAAAAGAAAGGATTTGGTTTCTAAATGATGAAAACGAAGGGCGACCAAAGTTAGTAGGCATTAATGTGCACGGCAAAAGTTTCAATCTATATAACGGCAAAACATTAGCCTGTAAACACCGGTATTCTGGGCATCAACGGGAGATAACTTGTGTGAAGAACAATTCTAGCATAACAGAGACATTCATCATGGGGTGGTAAGTGAGATGCGTACGGACCTGAAGTAAGCGAATTGAATTTTGCCTCTTTTTGTATGTGGAAAAATAGAACTATTTCCAAAACTAACGAAAATTCGCCATTTTTGACAGGTCGGTGTGCCTTTGTTGCGGCAACGTCTGACTCAACAATTGCTGCGAAACGGTCCGCCACAGACACATTTGCACTTGATGAAGTTGCAGGAAAAGAATTCAGGCAACGAATAAAGCGCCCAAACATGCTCAAACGTAAAACTTAACAGATAATACGTATACGGAATCCATCCATCGGATTGATTTTTTCTGACAATATTGTACCCATATCTAACAAAATCCAAAAATACATGTAACAGGCTGCACTATATTAAAACCTATACCTGTAAACCGTTAGTTTCGCTTTTTGACATTTTGCAATCCGTTCATCACAGTAAGAAAACGAGTCAAGGAGGAGCGAAATGCTAGCCAGGTGATCTGAAGGCCGCCTTACATCTGGTTGTTCGCGGTACTCTCTGGTTCGAAGGAATTCTTGATAAATGCGTGATTCTGTTGAACCCTATTTATGCTAACTTTACAGGTCCTAGACATTCCTGATCGTGAATAAGTCCACTGTGTACGACAGCCGTTGGCTTTGTCAATTAGGTAGCCTCAGGTATGATGTTTATGTGGGCAAAGTGACCGTATGCCCGCACGCAGAAAACCCAACCGGTCAGATAGTCACAGTACACATTGTACGACGGTCTAATCACATACTCGACATACCATCTACGCGTTTACTACATTGACCATTTCTCACGGATACCGGCAATTAAGAGGAACTCCGAAGGACGCTTCCCCCCTTGGGGAGAGGGGGGTTGAAGTAAAGAGGTGACGCATGCTAGGTTAGTGACTTTGTGATAACTTGAACCGCTGGTTGGGAGCGCCATTTGACGCGGTAGCGCGTCGACATCAGTGGTATACGTGCATCTGGACGACTGTAGGCTCTTTAATTTTACCCAGTTTTCGATAGTGGTTTGTTACAGATTCCTTTTAAGAGCTATCATTGTGAGGGTTTCGGCAAACAGAGCATTCAGCCATATGTTCATGTTCAAGGTAGAATATGTACATACGCTATACTGAGTTTGAGTGGTAACGTTGTGGGTAGAAAATGTCGAAAAGTCAAGAGTACCTGGCTTACATGCGATGACAAACAACCTGTACGTACAAGGGGTGTGGCGAAACGACTACATACATACAAACAAAGATTCCAGCAACCTCCAATGTACTGGAAGCGATGAACAAAACCGAAAGAAGTACTACAATCAAGACACTAAGCTAAGGAGAAGTGAAGAAAGGCTAATATTTTTAACCTGCCAATCAAATTGTTGCCTATTCGCAGGTGATGCGTTCGAAGTGACTTGGTCTAGAAACCCCGACGGTGGGAGTTTGATATTTGATGCCGTTAATCCTAAGCTACCAGAAGCAATAAAACTTGCATTACTTTCGACATTCAACTCACGCTGAGAGTGAAGTGGGATGAGAAAGAAAGCAACCAACTTATGAATGAATGTTGAATATACATTGGGTGAATAACGGGCAAAACACACCCTGGTCGAACTCACTAACCAGTAAAGCTCATGTTTTTCCGTAAGACTGACGATTGAATCGACAAGTAAATCTGTCAGCGTGTCGTGCGTCCGTGAAATGGTGCTCGAAAAAAGTCTGCGCGTGTGCACCGAAAATGCCAAACAAAATAGTCAACACTGTGACTGGATGAGTATACAGCCAGGCCGCCAGTGCTCCGGGTTAGCCGCTCAAGCTGCAAATGTGTCGGCGGATCGGCTGGGAAAGCACAATACCACTGGCGGCTGATTCAGACAACCACGCGGAAAAGATGGTTCGCTTACCACTAACCACTCGCGTTGACTCAACAGACGGGCCGAAAATTTCGAGGAACATTTCACCCGTCATTATAAACAGGTGGTTAAGCTGATTCATTGACTATTCTGAAGTTTACATAGGCAGAACAGACCGACAGTTATCTCAGCGAGTAGCAGAACACGTCCCGAAATGGTTAAAACAACTCATGACACAATCTGAAACCGGTGAATCCGTCACTCGAAGCCCCGCATCATCGATTGCCAGACACCTCATGATAACAGGTCACCAGGTTGACCCAGTTAAATCATTCAAAATATTGTTACATCAACAGAACCCGAAGCTACTGGCCTTTAGTGAAGCCATGCTGATTAGAACTCACCAGCCGGTGCTATGTGCACAAAAGTGGTTGAAGCAACCCATAGGCTTGCCTTGGTGGTGATGACGTAACACGTGGTGTGACTGTGTGCGTGTCCATACCCTGTCTATCTCTATTTGTGTGTCATATATAACTCGCATGTTTTACGTTTGCGACTGATGAGAGTAAACGAAATGTTAACATATCGCAACATATGTCTTCTTTCTGCATTGATGAATGTTCTGAAGTTATATTTCTCTAAAGTTTCATTCGTTAAAATATTTGGAATGCAACACCGCTGCGACAACAGTCAGACGGTCCTTTCTGCTACTTTGACGGACATCGAAAGTTGTGACGTCGTTCGTAGCTGTCCGTATTCTACCATCCCTTTTCGAGTTGTTCACAGAATTCTTATCTTAAACCCTCCAACTAATCCTGTAACTGTTGACGGCGCCGTCGATTTGTAGTCGGTGGTGTTTTGAAGCTGAAACACCGTGTCGTCTATCCAGCATTATTCTGGAGTTCCACAAACAAACGCATGATCTAGGCATGCCAATCTTGCTATCGAGTGTACGCGTATCAATAATGATGTCCTTGTTCGTCCGTGCATCTCACCAGTCAACTTAGGGCAATCACACGATCGAGCCACTGCAATACTGATTGTCCGAATCTACAGTCAATGGCATTGGGCTTTCACAGTCAACTCGCTAGCACATCTGCAGCTTAAGTCACTAGTCTGGAGCACTGGCAGTCTGTTGAGTGATTAGTGACCCGCGTAACGATGTCAGTGTGTGCGCGATTTTGATGCAGTTTGTGCACGCAACCATTCGAGAGTGGCTTCAGGGACTTACTGTATAACCACGTAGTGATGAAGGCTAGGAAACATACCGTCAGTTCGCATTACAAAAGGATTACAGATTTATATTACAATGTATATTCATCAATCACAAAGTGAATTGAATGGAAACAGAAATCGAATCAAACACTATTCGGTGTAGTTAGTGGTGAGTATCGGAACACTCCTAGGGACTCGTTGTTGGCTCGTCTACGTAATATAGTTTCCGGTCTTAATCGGCCTCCAGATAACTCGTGACAGAGATTGTGGACTTCTGTGGGGAGATTTTCATCGGACAACAGCAAGTAGATACATCCAGTTCGAGAAAGGAGGTGTACAGTCTGAACTAAGAAAGCGTCAATAACCTAAAGAAAAAAAGGGAGCATATTGTTTATTGCATGTTCTGGACGGTAACTTACACAAAATTAAAAAAAACAGCGAGCGACAAGTTACAGTCGTGATTCACGTAAGATGTGTTAAGTTTGCTACATGTAAATCCAGCAAGAAAAGCATATACAAGATTAAACAGCTGTAAAAAGTCATGATTCGAAAAAGTAGGTTTACGATGTAAGCAAGTGAACACTGTGGTGCCAGTACGGTAAATAACGCAGTTGTAACATTTCTTTTCATCATATGTTTCATGATTCTACAGCAACTCACGAGTTTGTAATAAACTGAGGTGCATGAGACTATGATGACATAATGATCTACTCGCACATTATAATGACCAACGTGCTCCAAATATTTCGGAGGTACCAACAACGACTACTAATCATATGGTATCGGGTTCGAACTATATCTCCATCGAATACATCCGACATGACAGTAGCCAGCCTACATGAGACCCAATAAACAACAAATAACTTAAACTGTAAGAGTCAAGACTTGACTTAACTCCGATAGTCTGAGCATACAAGCCTACCAATCCTATATGTTGAGTCCAGGTGTAAGTTCAAACAAGAATATACATCGCTAATTATTTCCTAAGTTGCTAGCCAATGACAGCTGGTACTGTTTACGATGAATAACCAAAACTGTACTTGGCTTACATAGACAACCAAAAAAGGCTCATCAACACATCAGAAATTCAACCGCTTTGAACAGAAGCTAATTCGTCATTGCTGAAAGTATACTGAGATGCACAACCAAACTTTGGTCAACCTCAGGACTACGAACTACAACACGGGAAGAAACATGGTCAGCCCCTAATTCTTTCGACATTTGTGTCATGTGCAAGTTACTTGCTGTCGGATGACCAGCGATCAAATCTACCAAACTGACAATCGTTAGGGCTGCTCCAAAGCAAACTCGAAATAACAGTCAAGGCAAGCAAATTTCAGTTGAACTGACGGTTCGAAAAGCAGATAGTAAGAACGAATGCAGCTAATTAAGACAACGATTAAATCCAAAAGGGCACTTGGTGAAAGACAGTCTACCATTAAAAGTGAAATAATCTGCTAACTCAGTCGACTCATTCATTTAGAATGGGGTAGTTCAGTGTCGTTCGATCACCAACGACGTGATTGTAAGTGCAAAACGGGGCCACGTCGGTTGCTTTTGCTCATAGCTGAGCAATTTGGCAGCAACCAACAGCTTATATGATCCATTATGTCGTGTCACCCAAGGTATGTGATGCAAAAGCTGAAAACTGAGTCTTTTCTTCTTAAGAAACGACACAATATACGGTTAACTTAGTTGAGTGGCAGACCGATGAAGATAAAGGCAATTCGTATTCGCGTGTATTTCAAACAAACGGAAATTTTTTCAGTTGCTCTATTCACCATGAAGCGGACGAAAAATGAACCAGGCACAGATTAAATTCAGACCACCTCATTGGATAACAAGCCAATGTCAAATTTTTTTTATAAGCGCAAAAGTGGAGACTCAATCGGAATGAAATCTGAATGGCGGCAATTTCAATACGATGGCTAGGTTAATCGCTGATACTGGGAATCGTATGGTCATCGTAGATTATAGTTTGTCACTTTCACGGATTATTCTGTACAGACATGAAGAGAATTGCAACCTCTAGCCGGAAGGTTAATTAAAATATGAAGTAGCAGGACAGCGCGCGATTCACGATGAAAAACATGCCAGACCTGACGTAATACAGGAAACCGTGGAGAGCAGAAACCAAACATTAAACAACATATTCTAGTGTCAAGGTGTAAATGACATCAACCCTAAAACAAGTCGGAGTTGAGAACCAGTCACCAAAGAGCGATTAAGTTGGAGGTATGTAGCGTGATGCATGACACTCAAGAACAGCATAAGTCATACAAACTTCCCTACCTGCAATTTAAAACTATAACTTTCGAAACAGTCTAACATGTTACGCTCTAGGCAACCTGAGAAAATTCCTGGAACGCCAATTGTCCGGAAAATCCTAACATTTTTCGTGAAAACATGGTCAACGCACATCAGGAACATAAAAAACGCTGTTGATAAGACAGCTAATCCATTCCTTTACCTCTCTTCCATTCGCTCCACCAGACCAGGTGGTCTTGATGTTCGAGCCTTCAGAATGATGCTCTTCGGGTGAAGTTGGCACATAGGGAGGATTGAACAGTATGATGTCCACTGACGAAGATAACCTATCGAGTAACGGTGTAGCCAACGAACACCGCACACAATCGAAAGTTGCGACCAGCGGCGAAGGGAGATTACACTTGAGCACATGCGTTGCAGCGAGACATGCCTGGAGTTAAGTTATTATGAACCCTTACCAAAATTTGCATACGGCAAATGAAACATCAGTACAAATATGGAAAGTTGGATTCAGTCCTAGGCTGCGCAAGAAGGCGCTTACGATGCCACTACCAGTACCAACTTCAAGTGACACATTCGGATTTAAAGCTTTGATGAAGTCAACATCTTTTTCCAAAGCATCCAGAAATAGGAAGGAATCCTCAGATGGAGGGTAAACGTCCGCAAATTTTGGATGCTTTAGCACATTTGTGCATGGGGTTTTCATTTCTGTGAACAGTAAAGAAATAGGGAAACGAAATGGGAGCGCAGAAAGGCGTGCGGGCAAAATAACGAAACTCACTCCGAGCACCAAAAATTTTAAAAATGGCCCAGACTTATAAATTTCCATTATCAGCTTAAGCAAGATAGTCATTATAACACTGAAGAGTAGTCCGGGGATTTAGTTGTGTTGTGTCTCGCGCCGAGATTCGGAAAACGAGCTTCAAGTTTTTTTGATGAATTCCAACTACACAAGAAGTACGTCAACCGCGCATTTGTAATTGCGAACAGCCAGCGACAGATGTTTACGGCATTAATATGACGAACAATTTACACAACAATAGTCGCATGACCTTGGGGGAAAAAATTGACGGTTCACCACTGTTTCCTGATATCCGCATGTGATGTGACAACCAAGCGGTCCGTGTTCTGCAAAAACATGTGGAATGGCCATTCCTTGCACTTCAACGGGTTTATGCCGATCAGTTATAAACATGTTCTTATCCGAGCACCATTCGAGTGAATTTGTTCTGCAGACATACTGGAGAGCAAACTGAACAAACTGTAAGATGTATTTACGAAAAATAGCCATCCTTCTCGGTTAATTAAAAAATTCAGTCAACCAGCTCAAAAGGGACAGGCAAAGCTAGCCGTTCGCAAATAAATGGTGGCTCCGAATCGTCTCCTTAGAAGAGATTATGTGAGCCTGCTAATATCGAATCGTCGTCATACAGCTATCAATTGGGTCTTTAGCGTTGTTCACTTAGTTGTATTTTATAGAACGGTGGGCAATTCAACAACCTCGGTCAAACAGCCAGTATCTCCGTCCATCAGATATCACATCATTTATCAATATCAGCATGTGGTGTCATTCACATTAACAGAATCGAGTGCCACTTTGAAACCGGAATTAATGGACACAGTTCGAGATGAGTTAAACACCAGAGTAGGCAACCGATCGCCGCCGCTATCACCGCCACCAAAACGACAAGCAGTCAGCCTCAGTTGTTGCTCAACATTTGTGGCCGCATAATCAACTGGACACGATCAGAGTCCAAGATCACCTACACCACCAATCCGCGCCTTATTTGATGTACCGAGGCGGCTGCCATCAGAAAGAAAAGAGAATCCTGTGTTCAAAAGTAGCTGTTTGTCACCCTTTCATTGCCCTGGTGATGGCAGGAGCCCTTGAGCTAATCGACGACCGACATCTCACTCTAATTTGTTTTGCGGTTGGGTGTTGACGTGACAAACTCAACAGTCTACAGCAAACACGTAAAGATTGAACGAGATCTATCATGACAAAAATTGTGCAATATAGTGTTTCTAGGTTCACTTCTTAAATCTGCCACGGGCTCAAGTCAATAGAGTGCTCTAGGCACCTCGGAGTGAATTTTCAGCTTTTTTGTCTACTCATCTCCAGCACATACAGGACAGTTGAATAAGTATTTCTAGGTCACAAAATTGTTAGCATAACTGTAGAATTCAAGGACAGGTTAAGGAAAGCGGTCTCACTCAAGACCAGTTGTGAAAAGTATTCACTGATTCAGTTTGGAGGTTAACTCGAGAATGAGAAGGTTCGGTTTGTGAAGAAGTCGAGTTAAACGAGCAATAACGGAAGAACAGTGAGACCGGGTATGTGCAAATAGATGTTTGTACAGGAATCCAGTAGCAAATGTAGAAATACACATAGACAGATACCAATACAAGGGTGGGTTACGTTCGATAGGGCTTGGGATTAAGATTATTAACACATTGTGAAATGACCATGTCATGTTGTTACTCAAAGTAATCCCCAGATATTTAACAGAAGGCAATCGAAGTGAAGAATGCTTATTTACATGAAGGGAGAAGAATGCATTGGAAAGTTTTTCATATTGATTCCTTCTCATAAGTGAAAACAAAATGTCAACACATTTAGGCGTGTTAAGAGACAAATTGCGAGACTGACCAACCTACTAGCTCGAACAAGCTGACCAGCAGGGCGGGAGAAGAAAAGGTAGTTAGGTGCTTGTTTCCGAACATCATATCACCTGCATATTTGATTACAAACGCGCGATTGTCTATCTGCATAGATGCAAGAAGTGAAAACAACGAAGGGGAGGATTACGCTCCGTAAAACACCAGAGCCAATGGTGAATGGCGATGAGGCTTGATCACCGAACTGAGTAAACTGGCTTCGGTTTGCGAAGTAATCATGCAAAAGCTGGACGGTTGAAATTTGAATTCCAGATTTGTTGAGAACTTGAAATAGCGTCGGCCTGTTAACGCTTCCAAAATCATCTCTGTAATCAAGGAAACATACGCAAACGACTGTTGATTTTCCCTCAGACAATCACAGAATGGAATGAACTGGGTAAGTGAGCGCATCCAAGGTTGAGCGTGAACAACGATAGGCAAACTAACTAGAATCCACGATTTTCACTTGATTCTCCAATCGGGCAAAAATGAATTTGTCAAAAACTTTCAGTGCTGCGGATGTACAGGAGATCGGACGAAATTTGGCAGTTTAGTTTTTAGGAATTGGCATTGTGCACGCCGTTCTCCAACGTTCCGCCATCTTGCACTGTCTGAAGCAATGAGTGAATGATTCAGATATTGGTTGACACAAAAATTCCGAACATTCCTTAGGAACAATCGGTGATAGGCCGTCAGATCCGCTGGCTTTATTCGACATTCATCGGATAAGCTCTTTGAAAATAGTTGAGCTCTCGATCGGTGCCGAATAATCACTGGGAAGCAAAAATTCTGTTGGAGCTTGGAAGGAGTTACTTGTTGTCCTGTTAAGATTACGATCGCGCTTTTCGACATCAACAACCAGTTTCTTGGAGTGTTCAATCCATTCAACTTTCTTATGATCTGCCAGGTCTCCCGGCAGTTTTTGTTGTTCAATACTGTGTTAGTGCACACAGAATTCAAACTAATTAACATCTAAAATGGACTTTGAAATGTATTTGACAAATTAACTAGTCTTTCGATTTATAGGCCTCTCCTCTTTTATTTTGGAGTCGTTCGAGGCATGGATAGGAAAATTTGTCTGCACGAATCAGAACTGTTTCCCAACGGCAGCAAATATCGAAGCAGAAATTTAGGTAGCTCGTCAACTGATCATGGTAAATAGACACGTCGTCATGAGCAAATAGGTTCAAGTCGGATGAAAATATCACTTCCTTAAGCCTATTTTAGTTGTCGGAAAGAGACGTCTGGTTCTGCGATCTCCACTGCGAATGAAGAGCTTGTGGTGTGTCTTACTGTAAACCATGAGAGAGAGCTCCACACAGTCGGCAGCTGGAGACGTTAGGTGAGATGGCGGCCAATCGGGATCAATAACGTGAACGTTGCCGTTGTTTGTCCGAGTTGCCTGATAGTGCGTGACAGTGAGGAAGCTGTCTTGCTGATACTTCCACACTTCCGCTAAAACCTCTGTTGCTTGTTTGCGAGACGTACACACTTTGATACTGAAGTTTTAGAATATAGACAGGTTTTCGTGGTTATGTTCCCTCTCTTCCTTCTTTTGCTTCTTAGTAGGGTCTGCTCTTTTCCTCATATTTGTATAGGGACTAAGCATCAGCGCAAATCACTGACGTACTGCCGTCTTAGATGATCCTCCTTTCTAGCTTAACTCTTAGAACCTACCAAGCTATAAATTCGTGTTTTATTTAAGTCTCAGGACAAAGCAGCTCCAACGGTTGTATTCCAGTAAGCTCGTTCTCTCATCATTTTCCGGACGAACTACACATGCTCACTGAGCCTCTGCATAGACCCGGTGGCACCAAATATAAACGCTTTAGCGTTAGGCGTCCGGAGCGTAAGCCAACAGGCCGTATCAGTCCAGCCACAAGATATGCTGAGAACTTGTATTTTGTGTTCCGGAGGCTAGGATTCAGGAGTTTAGTCCGCGGAGTGAACTGGCGATATCCTTTCTTTCCGCCAGATATCAGGTAAACCTCTATCCGTTGTCACCGATCAAGGTGGGAGGATAACTTTAAACACAATTGAGGGCACTTTGACTAATTAGGTTTATGTTAATGATAGGTCAGGCCAGTTCTGACGTATATTGACAGAGGCAACAGTTTCCTCCTGTATCCATCCATAACATTCGCGTATGCACCCACTGACTATACTAATGACAAGGTTAGAGAAGATCTATGAAATGGGCGTGCAGCTCTGATATTGGTGCTAGTATGAGATGGGAGCGAAAAGATATGACGGTCAGATGAAACGGAATCATCATCATCATCATCATCATCATCATCATCATCATCATCATCATCATCATCATCATCATCATCATCATCATCATCATCATCATCATCATAGACAGCAATACATCAGTGGTTCACACTGATGCTTAACTGCCACACAACCGCGAAGAAAAACCCTATGTAAAAAGAAAGAAGAAAAGTGGACTTAACTACTAAAAATAGCTACGTCTATATTCAAACAATGTCACGGCAATGCTACAGTTTGTATCAAACGTCGGTTGTTTTTGACAAGTAATGAATTGAGGCATAGGATGCGATCTGGCGCTTTCTCTCCCAAGCAACTATCAGCTAGAATAGATCATGCAAATGGCAGTTACAAAGTTATGTGGTTCAGACTGGAACCGCTTATTCTGCTGGAGCATGTGCGTAGATTTTCGATTCGCTTCTCTGTTTACTGGACAGGGTTTCTATTAACCCGGGTGAGTGGCGATTGAGAAACTGATCCAACTTGCGGTGAGACAAGTCTACCAGACGAGCTGTTGAGGTGAGCGGCAGCCCGAGCCACAGTACCTTTTGGTCAGGCTCATGGCTGATATGATGATGAAATGAGTCGATAATTCGGGCCAATTCGAGGACTTCTGGCATATTCTGAAGGAAACAGGTGCTACTGCTCGCGGGTACAGTAAGCAGGGGATCTCAAACAAGTCTATACATTAGACGCTATACGAAAAATCACGGTCAACAGACCACATAACCGCTTTCAAATAAGGGGTCACTAAAGATAGTGAGCTCTTCGAAAAGCGTGTCACGCCATTCATCAAATTAGCAACGGATTATACGATTACCTTAGCCTTACCCCGCCGCGCGGCAGTGCATGCTGATTGGATTGTTAGCAGTGATTTTTCTAGGCCCACTACTCCAGTCATTGCGCACGATATCATTTCACCAGTGTGAAAATTTGGCAAACTGATGTGAAAAATGTGTCACCAAAGTGACCTTTCACTCCCGTCTCTCCGACCAGTTAACACCATGGGTAAATATGACGTTCCACCGCATGCATGACAGACTAGGACTTGTAAGTCCATTTTCAATTCAGAACAGATCACAAGAATAACCACGGAAGTGTGTAAACTTTTGTCATTTTTAAATTAACTCGGATTTTATCGACACTTCACGTTTTCGATAGCAGTCTGAACGGTGGAATTGCGCCAGCTGATCAATATATTCAATAAGTCGTAACGAGAGAGTGTAAAATATTTCAGCTAAACGAATGTATTGACCTTAACGAGCCAAAGGCTTTGGATGTCTGTCACTCCTTTGGTCGTGTACTGCGATATCTCCACTAACAAAATGAAAGACCCTTTCTTGTCCCTTGGGTAGCAATTTGTCCACCGATCTGTCCGTGGACCGCGAGTTGAGAGCTCGTGTGGCAAAGGCTAGTGTTGCGTTCGGACGTCTTGAAAGACGTGTTTGGAAGAACCACAGCCTGAAGCCGAGCACTAAGCTCTTTGTCTACCGCTCAATGGTGCTGTCTATACTGCTGTACGGCAGTGAAACGTGGACATTGTATCAGCGGAACGTGCGCTATCTGAGCCGCTTTCATTTGCAATGTCTAAGACGCATCTTGGGTATTCGGTGGTCGGACATGGTTCCGAACACTGAGGTACTGCGGCGAGCGGACATGAACGGGATGGAAGCCATGCTGATGCTGAATCAGCTTCGTTGGCTGGGTCACGTCCGTCGGATGGGCGATGACCGTATTCCGAAGCAGCTTCTGTATGGACAACTGAGATCAGGTAAGCGAAATCCTGGTGGTCAAAAGCGGAGATACCAGGATGCTGTGCAGGTAAGTCTTTCACGTTGTAAAATTGATTTCAGATGTTGGGAAGACAGCGTTGAACCGGACGGTCTGGAGGAATACGATTCGGACGGGCGTCCGCGAGTTCAACGAGCAGTTATTGCGCGGACCGAGAACGAAAGCGCGCGGTACGCAAAGGAAACCATCGGTGCCATAGGTCGTGGTGACATGACTATATGGCGTTGCGATGTGTGCGGCCGTGAATGCGCTGGCCGCCTTGGATTAGTAGGTCACCAGCGTACTCAGTGCACCGTCGGCGAAGAGACGACGAGTACGATAGGCTGAGGTAGGTCATGACAGTATATCTGTCAGCATCTCTGTTACTGATTGCATCGACCAAGAATATGGTCGTTTGGCAACTAATCCGCTTCTCTTTTCAGAAACTTGGGTGTCTGCGGTCTTCTACCCATTCTTATCTTCAGCTTTGTGTATTGTGTGGGTGGTTTGCCTGTTCTTTTCGTAATCCACCTTGGAATTTTGTTTTTCATTCTTATCCTCTCTGGAATGCAGTAACACATACACTCGTATACTGAAATGCTTCTTGTATTACATTTTACATATCTTTCTTCTCAGTTTAGATCTTGTCATTGTAGTCTCTCTCTGTTTATTTTCCGAGAGATAAGGGTTTCCTTTTCCTGCTAGCCATTCAATTGGCTAACCAGCATTGGCCGGCTGGACACAAAGGCCTCACTCACACACCTACTGGTCTTATTCCTTCGGGTTTACACCGGATACGTGGTGTGTGAGGAACCACAAGTGGTGCAGCGCAAGCCACTTGGGGTGATGGTTTGAAGCGCAGGCGTCCTCTGGCTTCGGTCACTGTGACAGGCTAATCCGTTTCGGATGCCGCCGTGTTGCACTACTGACCAAGGAGTGCTTAGGTAGTGAGATACGATCCTATGAGCACACAACAGAACTATTATTATAGTCGAGGTACTGTTTTCTTCCGAAGTAGAAAGGGGGTTAGAAAAGGATACCCTAAACAAAGAGCACTCCGATCGCCCAACGGTTGACCGTGACCGCCGGCGTATTATCCAATACGGTCGAAAAACATCTATCACCCAAAAGCCCGATGTAGCTTTGAGTACATCCACTGCGCGCAGCAGTGCTCAGAATCAGACATCAATGTCTTATTCACTGCGCCCTCGGGCTAGGCAAGCCCTCACTGCCAAGTGAGTCAGACTTTTGAGTCATTGGCTCCGGGTGGGGTCCCCCAAGAAAACCCTGTATCCTGTTGTCTCGCAGGTCAGACTTTTGAGTCAGAGACTCGGGGTGGGGTCCCTCAAGTCAACCCCCTTCCGCGGCATAAACGACCGGGAAGTATCAGAAGTTATCGCTCTCCCGACAGTGACATTACTAACCCAATACGACTTTCTCCTACTGTTTTACCCCCATTTCTTCTGCCTTCCATGTATCTTCGGATGAAAATTGTTTTCTGAGACCAAAAAAATTGATAAACATTGGCGTCTTCAAGTGTCCGCACTCTCCGACAAGTCGGTCAGCAAGCTGCTCTGGCTAGTACTCTCTCAAGTCTGGAGCTTGATGTGTGCTGCGTGTCGGAGACGCGAGTCTACGATTCTAGCACCGTTATCCATTTGAGCTCACCTCTAGATAACTGTCGATTCAAGCGCGCTCTCTCAGGGTTTCTGGTGACGCCGAAGCTGAATCTCGCGGTCAAGCTGGAGTGGGAATCGCACTGAGTTCCAGAGCAGAGCAATGTTTGCTCGATTGGATCCCAGTGAACAGTCGCTTGTGCGCTGTCAGACTCAATACATCGGTAAAAGTCTGTCGACGCAAATCAGAAAGACGTTGTGTATTCATTATATCGGCGTACGCCCAACGAACAGCTGTTCCGGATGTTATTAAGGATGCGTTCTATGACGCCCTCGTTGACCTTCTGAAACAAACTAAACACTCAGACATCATCATAACAGCAGGCGATTTTAATGTTCAACTTGGTCTCTTTCTTCGGATGAGAAGCGGCTGGGAAGTGTGTTTGGTGTCCGGCACAACGCACTGACAATGGCGACAGACTGCTGCAGCTGTGCGCATCCCATGGTCTCTATATTTCGAGCACCGCATTTCAACACAGGAAGAAGCACTGTGTTACATGGAGACCTCCGTGTGCTTCTCAGCCGTGGACACAGTTGGATCATATAGCAGTCAGTTACAGGTGGCGCCACTCTGTTAAGGACTGTCGTGCCTTTTGGAGCAACCACCTGGACTCGGACCATGCTGTTGTGCGTGCCCGTTTTGTTTTGTCATTTGCCCAGAGGACACACGCTCGTAAATGCAAGGTAATTAACTGGCATTCGAGCGATGAGGGTGTAAAGAACGCTTACCAGAAGGCGTTGGTGAACAAGTTGCCCAGTTCGAGTCAGGTGAAAGATCCTAACGAACTGGGAACAAATCACCGCAGCTATGAAAACATGCTGTGAAGAGGTATGTTCCGAAGGAGCTGTTCAGTTGCGACAGAACTGGATTTCCATCACGTCGATAAACCTCATGAACAAGCGTCGCTCGATCCCACCTGGTTCTGAATATGATGACGACCGTCGAGAACTTAAACGCAAGCTGACTAAAAGCTTGCGCAAAGACCGTGAGCACTACTTGGTCGAACAGTCGAAGAGATGGAAAGAGCCTTTTTATCTGGGAATTGCAGAAGGCTTTTTTCCCTGATCCGTGGTTGTACTGGTCGTCGAGTCGGTGTAAGTGAGACCATATGTGAAAAAGATGGTTCACTTATCACCAATCAATCGCGTCGACTTGACAGGTGGGCTGAACATTTTGAAGAACAGTTCAGCTGGCCTCAACCAGACCATATAGACGACGGGACTCGATTATTGCGTTCCAGACGGCCCTCCGTTGGAAACAAAAATGGTTCTGGGGCTCAAGTTACTGAAGCGTAATAAGGCTCCTGGACCAGACCTCCTCTCTCCCTCTCTTTTCAAGGATGGTGGGGAGAGGTTGATATCAGAACTGACTAAACTCCTTCCAGACGATTTGGGAGACTGAAGAGGTACCTCGCGATTGGTGCTTATCAACAGTAATTCCCGTTTTCAAAAAGGGGGCCCGAAGTCTATGTGACAACCACAGAGGCATCAGTTTGGTATCTGTTGCTTCCAAGTTACTCACTGGCCTCATTTTACGTCAGGTCCATGGCTATTATGATGATGCTCGTCTTCCCGTTCGGTCGGCACAAGTAAACGGTGTTGAGCCCAGCCCTACTGGGATTCGTTCATAAGCGTAAATTCTTACCCTCAATTGTACCAAAGTAACTATTGGTAATCACATCTCAAAAAGATCATGATTTTTATCCACTTTTCACGTTTTCCACTTCTCGGATGATAATTTAAACCATCGTACAAACTTCAGTGCTACAGCCGATCAATCTCCGGCGGCGGCATGTGCCAACATATGTTGGGCTTCTGCCGCAACTTTGGTCTGCTCACCTCCACCATCTCGTGCACGCAGGTAAAGATTGGTTGCGTCCAGAAAGAGAGTGAAAAGTAACACGGCCCTTCGAACGTGATTTACTCCATCACTATCGATATCAGTATGCTTGGCTTCCTCTTCGAAAAACGATCGCCAACGATAGGGAGCAGTTGAGCGTCCCCTTTTAACTGGCAAATGTTTAACTGGATACTTCCAGCCACAATGGAAATTCAAAGCAAGGTTTTATGTGAACGCTCGGAGTGGCATTCGAACAAGCAGACCGGGCAATTTTGATAAAATGCACTGTCTGTACTGACAAGTAACATTCCGTCGACATCGAGTCTATCAGTATACATAGAGAAACCCAACATACTTCAAAAAGTTGACTAACTAACTTGGGCACTTAGGTGTAATTCACACAGCAAAAAATATACGCAGGTAACATGCACGATGGGAGAGGACGTTGAGAGACGGAATTACTTCCACGCGTTAGTCAATCGATTTGCAGCTGACAACAGATGGGCAGTCTTAAAATATAAATGAAGTCATTCAACAAGTGTGAATGGTTACGTAGACAGGTGGCTACATACTATCTACGTTTCGAAGGCACTTAGACAATGCATAACTCTCGGTATCCCGAATTGTGAGCTCTACACCGACCGTGCTGCCACACAACAACAGCGTGGTCCTCTCTTCTGATATATTACGCCCTACCCCAGAATACTGACAGATCTTTAAAATCCACTGATATCGGTAGTTGCGATATCTCCCTCTCAATGTGTGCCGGTATGAGTCGGTGGTATAGGATAAGAGTTCGAACAACAGTTTCGATCTCGGAGTGACAGTTAAACTGTGATCCGTCTGCTCAGGTAACGTGGTCTGCTGAAATGACTAGAAACAGTGTATTGATTGCTGCAGTAGCTAGAAGCGATCGAGTACTTGGGGAGGTTACACCGACTTGTACAGTAACAAAAGGAACATATAGAGGGAGAAAAGAAAAATGGGGAGTTGATAATAACAGAAGAACGCGTGGTTTGAGTACCCGACAGCCAGTGATCATCTAGGTATAATCCAGTTGTCTGTCATTTCTTGAATGCGTCGAGTGACATTGCCAGGACTGCCGCCCGTAGTGCATTCCACGTTAAACAGACCCTGATAACAAAGACGTCGTCTAAATAGGAGGATGCTACATGGTGGAAATCTTGTGACTGTAGTCTGATATTTGCCTTCTAAACAGTGGTGAAATGGGTTTGGTTGGGGGCAATCAGGAGTGCGTAGGACTTTACATGTCAGAATAAGGTCACCTTTCAAACTCATGTAGACCAAAGGGAATGGCGTCAGCTTTGAGAGATGGTCCCCCACACAACAGGCCCTCAGCCCTTTTGGTGGCTCTTCAATAAACAGTCGATGGAAAAGGTACCGGTTTCTTCAAATTCGGAGCACATGCTTGAACGGTGACTTCTGATAGTGGACTTCCTAGCTTGCTATAGGTGACCGAGAAGAGACACCTTCGCATAAGTCCACTAGGAATCTCTCAAGAGCCTCCCCGAACATTACCGACTTGCCGCTGGCATTATTTACCGCAAACGTAGTGTTGGTACTAGGTCGGAGGTCTGATGTGACTATAGCAAACACGTTGAGCCCTTGCGAGACAGTGGTCAAGGTAGTCCACCGATGCAGTTTGCCTTAGTACTGGAATGATGAATAAGCGTGGTATTTGGTTTAAACGCGTTAAACAGTGGTCGGTTTTGCAACGGACAGTTAATCCAATCCTGAAGCCGATCTCTTGCGTCACTTGAGTGATTCTATGAGACAACAGGACGGATGGGTATCCGAATGTGAAGCTTCCGATCGCAGCCGGTAGAGCGCTTTCTGCTGTTAAGCATGTTTCCGTCGTTGGTTCGAATCCAGACGGGGCTTTGATTTTTCACAACTGGGTCTCTTCGACATTCTCAAATCTGGCGAACTCTTCAAGGAATTATTTCAAGGCCCCCAAGCCCTTTTATGGGTTTCCTGCATCTTCGGAGTTGCACAAGACGCGCTGGAGCCTTCGTATCATCCGCATACATGGCGATGAGGGGGTTGCATGCCGCTGGAAGACCGTCGACATAAGGTAAGAATGGTAGCGGAACCAATACTAAGCTTTGTGGTGTGCCAGTGACGGCGCTGAAGGGCGTAGGTATTTTCGCCATTGATTTTGGGTATGTACACACGGAAAGAGTATTTTCTAGGCCAGAGGCAAACCTCACTGTACAATGTATATTCATCAATCACAAAGTGAATTGAATGGAAACAGAAATCGAATCAAACACTATTCGGTGTAGTTAGTGGTGAGTATCGGAACACTCCTAGGGACTCGTTGTTGGCTCGTCTACGTAATATAGTTTCCGGTCTTAATCGGCCTCCAGATAACTCGTGACAGAGATTGTGGACTTCTGTGGGGAGATTTTCATCGGACAACAGCAAGTAGATACATCCAGTTCGAGAAAGGAGGTGTACAGTCTGAACTAAGAAAGCGTCAATAACCTAAAGAAAAAAAGGGAGCATATTGTTTATTGCATGTTCTGGACGGTAACTTACACAAAATTAAAAAAAACAGCGAGCGACAAGTTACAGTCGTGATTCACGTAAGATGTGTTAAGTTTGCTACATGTAAATCCAGCAAGAAAAGCATATACAAGATTAAACAGCTGTAAAAAGTCATGATTCGAAAAAGTAGGTTTACGATGTAAGCAAGTGAACACTGTGGTGCCAGTACGGTAAATAACGCAGTTGTAACATTTCTTTTCATCATATGTTTCATGATTCTACAGCAACTCACGAGTTTGTAATAAACTGAGGTGCATGAGACTATGATGACATAATGATCTACTCGCACATTATAATGACCAACGTGCTCCAAATATTTCGGAGGTACCAACAACGACTACTAATCATATGGTATCGGGTTCGAACTATATCTCCATCGAATACATCCGACATGACAGTAGCCAGCCTACATGAGACCCAATAAACAACAAATAACTTAAACTGTAAGAGTCAAGACTTGACTTAACTCCGATAGTCTGAGCATACAAGCCTACCAATCCTATATGTCTGAGTCCAGGTGTAAGTTCAAACAAGAATATACATCGCTAATTATTTCCTAAGTTGCTTAGCCAATGACAGCTGGTACTGTTTACGATGAATAACCAAAACTGTACTTGGCTTACATAGACAACCAAAAAAGGCTCATCAACACATCAGAAATTCAACCGCTTTGAACAGAAGCTAATTCGTCATTGCTGAAAGTATACTGAGATGCACAACCAAACTTTGGTCAACCTCAGGACTACGAACTACAACACGGGAAGAAACATGGTCAGCCCCTAATTCTTTCGACATTTGTGTCATGTGCAAGTTACTTGCTGTCGGATGACCAGCGATCAAATCTACCAAACTGACAATCGTTAGGGCTGCTCCAAAGCAAACTCGAAATAACAGTCAAGGCAAGCAAATTTCAGTTGAACTGACGGTTCGAAAAGCAGATAGTAAGAACGAATGCAGCTAATTAAGACAACGATTAAATCCAAAAGGGCACTTGGTGAAAGACAGTCTACCATTAAAAGTGAAATAATCTGCTAACTCAGTCGACTCATTCATTTAGAATGGGGTAGTTCAGTGTCGTTCGATCACCAACGACGTGATTGTAAGTGCAAAACGGGGCCACGTCGGTTGCTTTTGCTCATAGCTGAGCAATTTGGCAGCAACCAACAGCTTATATGATCCATTATTTCGTGTCACCCAAGGTATGTGATGCAAAAGCTGAAAACTGAGTCTTTTCTTC
>LOND01002261.1:47939-65224 GCA_014220965.1 Paragonimus kellicotti | reverse complement strand
GGTTAACTGTTCGGTAACTTTGTTTTCTATTAAGACGCACAGACAGCCTAATCACTACTCACCGGCAAAAGTGTTCAAGTGTTAAGATTGAATAATTCGGCCGTACCTAATCTGAGGTCACTGGCGAAGTTAACAGAGTTGCTTGAGGACGATGTGGCCAGAGTTCAACTCCCAGTCACGCCTGTGTTATTCACTACTGATGAGCTCTGATAGGCGTGAAACTCGAGTCCAGAGCTTCTTTTTGAAACAGCCTGCTTAAACAGTTTATCTGGATGCAAAAGTTGCAAACAACTGAGAGTAATATTCCGCTCATATCTAGACTGATGTTGAACAGAGTAGAAGTTACAAATTAAAAGATCAGATGAATGGACGAACGAGAAGTAACATGAAAAAATGGCAACATATGATGAGTACCATTGCAAACACACTGCAAACCATTAATGGGCGTGAAGCTTCACATATCACAGCATTTAAAAACCCTGTTTTCTTAAATACTAATATCCATGTCCAACGATCGTATTCCGTTTTCACTCAAATTCTCAGGTAGCTGCAGTACGAACAAACCAGAAAGTACAACTCGATAACTCAAGAGTTTTTTAAGGGAGTGTGTTGCAAAATGGCTGAAAGCACAACAGATTTCCACACGGGTGTAGATAAAGGTTACCTGTGTTTGTCCACAGTTAATCCAAAGTGAACACGAAGCTAAGGTATATGATACCCAGTCTGCAACCGTTCAGGACAACGTGAACTACGTCCTAGGGCTTGCTGAGGCTCTTGTTGTTAGACGTCACAGTTCTCCCATTCGCACTCAAGAAGGGGTAGCTGCTTCAAAAGTGGTAAACGTGAAGAGTATTGTAAATACAGGTGATGACTACGTGGGCGCGAGAGCCACGGTGCATGACTGACGTGTTTACAGACAGTGTAATAGAAAAAAGTTGTAAACCTGGACTGGTTCTGTCTAGGTCTGGAAGGTGCCTAACCCACTTATATCGAAATAAAAGCTGAAAACATATATTTTTACGGGAGCCAAATAGCACATAAGAAACGAAGATAGAACACAAGAATATTTCCCAAGTACAACCCAGCAGGACAAAGCGATCAGTTATAAGTGAACCTTGAGGAGAGAAAGAATGTCAATGAATAAAATTTTCCGGTCATTAAAAAATGCTGCCTCCTCACCAGACAATCAGATACCCATGCTTTACGCATAGTTGGTTGTGATTGAGCGTTTAGATGAGATTATTCAATCACGACCAACAGGATGTTAGTGGATTAGGATTCAAAACGTTCACCTTACGAGCACAACATCCAAAGATTTACTGTCTGTCCGAACATAAGAATGTGCCATCAGAAGACTACTAAGATCCGTGCTTGAGTTCAAGGCTTGATTAAAAAAAGACATCCGAAAGAATCGAAAAATTTCAGTGTGCTTTGTTAGATCTCTGCTTGCCGGCTACTCACTAAGAAGACGTTTTTACTGACCTCAAATGGCACAACTACGTGTGAATGAGATATCTCACTCCTTGCAACTGGTCACCAACAGGTCGAAGAACAATACCCAGCTCGTGAGAAGTTTGTACTAGCAAAGGAGTTGTGTTGGATTTAGCTCGAAACGATGGTTCTGTTACACTTCTGTCCCTAGAAACCATACATATACTTCACTTTTTGGCTTGGTTGAGCAAGTAATCGGTTAAAATTATTAAGTCTGTGCCTCCGACTAACTTGGTCCACCGTTATCTCTTGTGCCAAGCTGTTGCAAAACCTCCTGCTTTTTAGACCGGCGAAGTTATTATCTACACAGCGTATATAGAATAAATAACAACTGCACCAGAATATGCACGATTAGATTAAGTTTACGGACACACAACATATTTCCGATAGCCTGTTTTCTGTGTTCAAACAAGCGTAGCGTGTACCCCAGTCTGCTATCAAGAGCCAGATGGTAAGACGTCCAATTTCGCACTACGGTACTCGAGGCAACGATTCGGTGGTAAGCTGCTGAATCACGACATTGGCCACTCAGGCCGTCGTGTTATAGTCATAACTAGCTTAACACTGCTGTTGAAGAATTGGTTCACGAGGGCCTAAAACTGCTTAATTGATGAGTTTGATAAGGCATTTGCCGAAAGAAGCGTCAAAACCCAGTATCCATATTTGGTTCAGCTAGTACCGGGCTGGAGATGACAGAGAAAGCCATCATATGAAATCTAGCAAGCGTGGAATCTGTAACTGACGTTAACATTTTAGATTTTACAGAGGATAGAATGTGAATATTAGTGACCATGACTGTCATAATGGGTTCATTCCCGCCAACACATTGATAGATCGCGGTTACATGTCTAACCGTCTTTCGATTCGACACAGAATGCTACTGACTTTGTTGTCATTCACCACTGTTATTTATCCGGCACACTTAAATAGACATTGATCTGGCATAAAACAAAAAGAAATAAGCTCATACTAAACAACAACTGAATGTGAAAGTCATTCGTTTATTAAGCCAGGTAAAAATGGAACCATCAGGAGAGTGTCCATCGAATTGAATACAAGAAACGGCTGAATGCATTGTTATGACATAAAAGAGAATGTTCTCGTACTGACACAGTTACAAGAGTCGCTGAGCTATGGAAAACAGAACGGAGTTGTACGTTCACAGACCAACAAACGGAGTCAAAACGTCGAATGTGATCCGGACCAGACGGAGTGCATATTGCTGTTGTTCTGTCCAATTATCTTGACCCATCGACTGGTCAGCCCCCAAAGGGTAGTAGTGTTTAATAATTTAATGACTTAAATATAACAGAACTCCAGTTGAATGGAACGTGGCTTGAAGATAACTGGCAATTACTGCATCGCCTCGCAAGTGCAGTGGACAGCTTGACAAAGTTGTGAATGTCAGACCTAGTGTACATTCCGCTACAAGAATTGACTCCATCTTCGTGGACGAAATGTTACTACTTAGTCTGAACTAAACTCAGAAAAGACGGAAAACTTTTAATCATTTGTTAGCGACACTCATAACAGAGTTGTCTAATAAGGCAAGTGAAGATGCTAGACCATTAGCTACAAGCCAGACAGTCTCATGCCGGTAGTCTCCCAGAATACCTCCGTAAAGTGAATTAGCGTCATTAAATAATCCGCACAATCAAAAACAAACAGCAATCTAACTTGTATGTTACTGCACATAACAGCTACTGCAAATACAAGGTTGTCCTCACCAGTAAGCAAGTTTGTTTTTAGAAAAATGTTCATAACGATCACAATCTTATTCACACAGACGATACCTCACGCTTGTATGGACTTTTCGAGTGAATTGGAGACACCAATATTAAATTTCTCACCCTAAATCTGTCAAGGCTTTTAATTTGTGTTGCTTCTACATGACCGGGTTTGTTGCAGAGAGCATTCTCAAACGGTTGTACTGCACCCTTGTAATACTCGGAATTAGGGACTTCGAATAGCCTTCAAAATCGTACTTTTATTGAAACCTCCACGTAAGTAATAAGGAGAAGACCTCGTACTGGTTGCAGTAAGCAGTTCTTATTCATGAGACAAGAACCGCATTTATGGATGTACAACAGTATTAAAGAAATCAGAGTCTATCATTGGCTGATCACAATGGCACATGCAAAGTCACAAACTGTAAGCTGATTGGTGCAATACAGAACAAAGAACTTGGTGAATAACGGAAGATGTAACATTGAAGCTGTTCGTCCAATCCTGATGTGGTATCTTAACGCGACGTTTGGATTGGTCCATTATTAGACCTTCCTGTTGTGCCGGGGTTTGAATAAACGGTGAACCGAGTAGATTTTCACCACAACCCTCTTCAAGACTGGAACCAGAAGGTAAAAGACAACATGAAATCGATTCAGCAGTCAGAACCTTCCTATTGTTCTCTTTGCTGTCATCAAGAGACGCAAGAAGAATTTTCTCACGTCAACTGTGAACCTTTCAAGTTTCAATAAACACCCCGAGTGTCTTAACTGTCACCTTTTATTCTCTGTCCAACGAAAAACCAGCCTCATGAGATTTAAGATTCCGTCAGTAGAAGAAAACCCACCATAGACCAGGTATTCCCGTTCAGAGATTCCAGTGCACAGTTTGGAATTTATCACGGTAACTTGTTGAAGTGGACTGGTTCCATTAACTTCAGAAATCTGAAGGAAAATGGGTATCGGCTACTTAAACTTTATTGGCATCATGTTTTGTGCATTAAAAGCTCATTCATCTCCATTCAACAATGTCAGATATTTTGGAAACATCTTGGGTTTCTCTACTGGCATCTGTCAGACCTTGTTGTAACCAGAGAGTCAGAGTTGACATAAATCAGCAACATACATAGTTATCACAATGTTAACGGTGAAGCCGACGACACCTTGGTCGATATTCAGATTCACCTACCCAAAACATACGCCGGTAAAAGAAGCAAGGGCGCGTGATAAAAACTGCCAAAACGCCGTGCTCGACTAGGTGAATTCAGTTTACAAACTCTACCGACCATGTTTTAATGAACCACCCACAGGCAATTTTCAGAAAAACATGGACTTGCATCCTCGGCGAACTTTACAAGGTCGTCATTCGTACATTTGCAAAGTCGAACTTCTAACTGGTTTGAAGCAACAGCGGTGAACCTAGAACCAACCAGCAAAACAAGGCGAATAAACTCCAGTGAACTATAGAAAGGCTTCCTTCTGTGCATGTGATCAGTTCGAGCTAGTATCATCTTAAGGGAGGTGCGGGATAGACATATTGACCAGTGATAGAAACAGAGGGTGCAAGCGCACGCAATGTGATCGAGTACAGATAAATTAATACTAGGATTCGCCGGAGCATTCTTTCGGTTGCTGGTAATGGCAAAGCTTGTGACATGCATGTTGACACCGGAAAGGTTATTGAAACCGCACCCATCCAAACCGCGGCACTGAAATCGAGTATTGGCAGGGCCACCCAGGATCATGTGGAAAAGGTGGACTGTGGAGTATTTGGAAAACAGTGGCCCTGAATTTGCATTGGAAATGTAAGAAACTTCTACACGAACATGACAGTCCACTCACCACTGAAGCGCTTCAATGGGATACCGCTTGCCTTACTGTCAGTAAAGCTCCAGGAAACAGGGACATATCACCTGAATTAGTCAACGGTGACGATAACCCCAATTTGATTGACCACTTTCACTAGCCTTTCGCCTAGTGCTGTGCAGAACAAACGGACACTAGAGATGTGCATGGCCTCATCATAGATAAAATCCTAGAAAACTAAAAAGATCGCGGCGGTTGCGAAAGCAATCCAGGACTGTCTATGTAGGAATGTCTTCACGAAAGCTTTTGCTCGTGTGGTTTTCAGCAATCTATACCTGGTTGCCAACCGGATATAACTAAAGTCCAACTGAGACTTCAAACTGCAAGATTAGCAAGGGACATGATATTCTGTCTTCGTCAAATTCAAGGAAATTACTGAAAGAAAATAGGCTGGTTGTACATCTCCCTTATGATTTAAAGAAGTCATCTAAATCTGTCAGTAGAGATGGCCTCTAACCGCTGTTCGACAAAGTTGGACAGTTAATAACACCTTCTTTCGTTGATAGCATCTTTCTACCAGGGAACGAGAGCTACTGTCAAGCACAGGGGTACATCCTCAGAGTCTGTCGAAAGCACCAATGAAATAAAACGGAAGCAAAAACGGAAACATATTTTCGTATTTTCGTTGTCAGAGCTACGGTGAAGCCCCACGTAGGCCGTGGTTACGGCATCGACTGACCGCATTGAGAGTTCCCTAAGCCGTAAGCTGCTGCAACGCGTGACAATGCGAGATGCGGCAGACACTCCGTTAGTATATGACCCAGCTCGGAAGACCTGATTTATATTTTAGTAAACTCGGGTATCAGAGGCGCAGACTGCTCGTTCTCTCTCCTCATCAGAGCAGGCGGTCCCACTAGGGAACACTATGTGCGGATCGTGTCAAAACTATCGGTCTCAACCTTCCGCACCATGGCAACCCCACAACCCTCCGACCTCGAACTCTGCTGCTGATCGCATCAGGATTTCGGCCGTTCCGACTTCACATACACAGTCCTCCTTCTTTCTGGTACTCTATGACTGGATCCCATCTCGTCTTCTTATAATCCCATATATGCCGTTCAAAGTCAATGCCATTTCTCTCAGGGATTGACACACAGTTCATTTACCCTCATCCTAGGGTAACTGCTCTCTGCCTTCAAGCCATACGTCTATTCTACTCTGTTGATCGTGTGGCTTATGGAGAAACCAGTTATTGGCATAATCACCTGACGTTGCCAGCCATGTAACATTCATCCATATTTTCCGATATGTGACCCTTCATTCTAAATCTATTTATCTGCATGCCCGTTGAAATGGCTAACAAAAAATGAACCTATACGTCTATCGATGCATACGAAGTACCCATCTTTATGTAACCGCACGAACAACTTACCAAAGTTCTCAACAGGTCCTACAATGGTTGTCAAAGAGTTCATGAATCTACAAATATGCTGATATGACAGGTGTTTATAAAATCTCGTACATGTTTTGTTTTCTTTCTTATCTGAAAGCTGAATCGTTGAAATTGGTCATAACAAGTATGAGAAGTTGAGCTGTGCACAAAAAAGTGAACGATTTTTATAACTTTTGAAAAATACGAGATGGCGAGCAAGTACTTTCCCTATTATTGGTCATCAGAATAAAGAGGTCACTTGCAATAAAATGTTCCAACGCAAATGTTATTGGGCAAAGCCGAGAACGGGTGGGCTTATTAGGTCATACAAATTAATGCCAAGTAGTAATCGGGACGTCAATCAATGTGATCCTTAGCGAGCTTAGTAGTGAATTTGACTAAAGAAGCTCTAAGGTCAGGATGTAAAGATTTTCTGTTCCAATTGTTAGTTGTAAAGTTGCCCTTCGATTGAAGCTCTAAACAGAAATTAAAATTTTTGCAATTCTTGGTCTCCGTTTGCAAAATTAACCGTGTAAACTTGAGGTTTATTTATGAACGATTACAAATTTTAGATGGCCCACGTGTTGCTAAGAACGTAGGGTTAAATTTGGCTTTAAAAAAATAGAATGATATGAATGTTGTTCTTCTTGGATAATCCACCTGTCTTAACTTAGAGAGTCCCGCTCGAACATACTACTTCGTATGGTACAGTGGTGTTTCTAGAGGAACGTAAGATACCAGAAGGACCAACCCTAGACACAGTCACGGGCCGTATCCGTTGAAGTAATGTGATTAAAATCCTTTCCTACGAGAACCATGTTGTTTATCACCACAATTTTATACCTTTAATTCTGGAATTCAACCAGGCCAGAGAGCTGACTTGATCACTTTGCAGACAGCCTTGGTTATCTTGAGTCGTTTCTGTCATCATCCTACTGATTTTTTGTCTGTTGTGTCACATTGTAGTATCTATAAAAATAATAACGCAACTGTGCATTGAAGACAGCGCTAGACTTTGGTCTTAGTAGCTTACGAGTCAACTTACGGATAGGCTTTATGCCGAGTTTTTCATACAAGGTGCTCTGTAATTCCTACATTACAAATAATTATTAATCCTTGAATGAAGTGCACAAGATGAATGAGAATGCTCCTACGAAAAATCCTTTAACGAACAGCAACCGATGCAATATCCATGAGCCAAATGGATCTCTCAGGCATAAATGTGTAGTGTGGCGTGAACTTCGTGAAACTGAATGAGTTGTAAAAGGCAAGATCAGGCTTTTTTCGTTACCTATTTTTTTGAACCTATTGTCAACGCATGATCCACCCCTTTAATGGCAATTCTAAAACAGATATCTATCTACAATCACTCCTGCTGAGACTACGCCGCACGTTTTGTAACACAAATATTGAACTACTCATGAGTACTACAGTGTAGTTGCTAAAATTAACGTGTGCGCAATCGTGACAGTGGGGGTCAGTTAGCTTGCTAAGTATGCGACTTATCCTTGCAAAACGTAAGTAGTTATGTAGTTTATCGCTTGTCATGCCACGCAGATGCTCTCTGAAAGCAAACGCGTGTTCAGTGATGTAAATGAACGCATAGGCTGCAAACGATACACGGGAGCTGACAAGCGACTTAAAAATGGATACTTCTTTGGAGTGAGTGGAGTGTTGGACGAACGTCCTGCATAAAACTCGGCGTTCGCAAACACTGCAGTATCTGCCAACCATGTACAGGCCTCAGAAGGCACGGCTTCAATGAACTGTCAAAATGCTCGGAAAATGAGGGAAATTAACAAAATGATGTCAAAAGGTGGCCAAGAATTTGCATTAAAGGCTTTTGATAAATGCCTATGAACTACACAAACGACTTTCAGAGGAAAACTGAAGGTTTACATGACCCATGTTCTTCACAAATTCGTTTCAGACTGGTTTCCGTGAGAACCAACTTCAAGGAAAGAGCGTCAAGTGAGACGTCTACTTTGAAGCGTACGTGATCATGGTAAAATGCTCTGTTTAAGCGGGAGATATAGCCTAAAAAACTAACAAAGCAGAAGATTAATCAGGACCTAATGATATATGGTTCCGGTGGACCGCTTTTCGATGCTCATGGGCAAAACCACGAATTGGATGCAAGCTACATGTGTTAACGTTACTAACACGTACCAATATATTCACCGATACTAAGGAGATGTCAACAAGTATACTCTACTCAACAAACAAGCAGAATCCCGAAATTAGCTTTTACCTTGAGCATAAACGAGCTGATACCCTAACATCTTCGGATATTCTGGTGAGACATCGTAGTAACGGCGTCATGTTGTAGCCTGTCCACCGGAAACATATTTGAATGAAGTAGTACCTGGAAATATTGTACCGATCCGGTACAGTGGCAGTCTAACGAGAACTCTGCTTTATCGTGCAAAACAAATCTGTTCGAGAGAAACACTGACCAAGTTGTCGTTGTTTGGAACTACACTGAAAGAACATGACTCTCTATCATTAGTTGTCGAGAAATTCAGCAAACAAAGGTCAGCTACCACGACGGTTTCAACCGTTCCTAAAATAAATGTACACACGGGTGATGACATAACTACTTTGCTGGAAACTACCCCCACGAAAGCTATGGGACGTAAGTTCTACGCAGTTCAACTGGTCATGGTATTCACCATCATCTGAGTCCAAACGCTACCACTGAAAACAACGTTACTGCGCAATGCCAAATTTTATGAATTTTCGCGTGGCTACTGAGCCAGCAACGTAAGCAGAAGGAATGGCAATCAAGTCGTCTGGTCAACGAACGTATACCAACTTGGGTTTTAAAATGTTCATGGATTCCACAATGTCTCAATCAGGTCAGAAACTAACAGGTCACAGAAGAATGGTGTCGTCGATCGCTCAACATTTGCTGACATGTCGACTTTAAGTGGTCACGGAGAAAGCCATTCGGAAACGATAAGCAACAAAAAATCGTGAGCTTCTGTTGTTTGCGGAGGCCACCTCTCTTCGTACGGAAAAAACCGTTCATCACTACCAGACTTTCGTGAAAACTGGTGCGTATGTGTGTGCATAAGTCCTGGCCTTTTCTGCTATGTTGTAATGGTCTGGCTTGTGTGTTGTTTTGGGCCGGCAGGCTACTCTAACTAGTATTTCGATGTTTCCAGGTTCAACCCTGTCAGACAGGCCAAAGGGGAGCAGCCAGACGAAAAGCAGTTACACTCATAGGATTGTATGTCGCACTACTGACCGCGTAGGGATGCTCAGACAGTGAAGCAGGAATCCATAGCTATACAGCAGAACTATATTTCTAGTTGCAGCACTACTGTCTTCTATGTACCTAAAGAGTTCGAAAGTGTACATTCGAACAAACAGTTCTCTGATCCCCAATAGTTGACTCTGACCGCCGGCGAATTATTCCGCACGATCGAAAACCCACGCAGATTCTCAAAAAGTTGATGTAGCTTAGAATATGTCTACTGCGCACAGCAATGATAGCAAAGGGTGGTCACGGTATTATTCGGTGCGCACCCACGCTGTGTTAGACCCTCATTACTGAGTGGGTGACTCCTGAGTCACCGGCTCCGGATAGGGTCCTTCAAGAAAACCCTTCATTTTTTTGCCCCGAGGATCAGGCTTTCAGATCAGAGAATCCGGGTGCGTTCCCCTAAGAAAACCTCACTCCCTTTCTCACCACAGGTCAAACTGGTGGATAATAGACTCAACCTGAGGTTCCATTTGTCAATCTGAGACATGCGCGCGGACAAAAGCAGAAATGGAATGTGCGTACCCAGGTGGATCAGCGTAGTATCGGACGGTCAGAATGCCGCACCGCACTGATCGCCATAGAATTGAGCCACTGCGCCATCGATGACGTAGCCTTGAATGAGACAACGCTTGCAGACCAAGGTAAGCTCCGAGAAGCAGGTGTTGGGTACACCTTCTACTGGATAGGTTACGCGGCAGACGGTGCTCAAGAGCATGATGTCTGTTTTGCGGTAGCTGGCTACATCAATGCCATGATGGCAGGTGACTCATAAAGCACCACCTTTTGAATCATGCTTATATGCTTACGACTCGGTCAAGGTAAGTGTGCTACATTTCTCAGTGTTTATGGTCCAACTGTTTGTCACACTGATGTGGCAAAAGACCAGTTCTATGATCAGCTGACCGTCATCGATGAGTGACCGAATGTCTGTTCTGGGTGATTTTAACACTCGAGTTTGGGCTGACCCACTAGGTGGGTCAGGGGTCGTCGGACTCCACGGTTTTCGTGTAGTCAATGAGAACGGTGATCATCTGCCCCACCTGTGTGATACTCACGTGTTGCCCATCACAGGCACCCGGATTCAAGCAGGATGCGAGCGATACCACAACACTGACTCGCTCACGAAGCTGTCACCACCAATTACTTGATTATGTGATTGTGTGATAACGTGACATTTGTGAAGTACGTATTACGCGAGGGATGCACGAAGCTGAATGTAGGGCAGATCATAGGTTGATCAGGATCAAATTTTTTACTCCTGTCTGTTCGTTGTAGACCATCCGGACAACAGCAGAAATTGGATGTCAAACGATTGCGCAATTCAAAAGCAAATGCTGGCAGCTATCTTCAGTTTGGTACGAGAGAAGAATATGGCGTTTGCCGCTTCCACAATGAACCATGACAATGAAGGCCAAAGAGCCACATTCCGAATTACTCGTCGTCAACTCGTTGAACGTCTTCGCGGAACCAAAAGACGAACGGTTGAGAAAACAGGTGTGTACCGATGCACAGCTAGGCTGACCGTCGATAACACAGAGTTCTAACACTCACTGAAAGCGATTTTGGTTTCAACCGTCCAGTCTACTGAACCACTGATTGACATGAACTCTGACTTTTCGTGTACCCAGCCAGAGGATAAAATGAAAGTCTGACGAAACAACCTGGTAGTCTACTAAGCCGTCCTTCTATCGTTTACTAGCAAACCATGAATAGCTTGCCACAGTAATATGTCAAATGTTATCTTGCTTTCGCTCCACATTTGGCAGAGGTATAGACTGCTGTTGGAAAACTGCGGAACGGAGAAGGTGTAGGTGAAGATGAATTGCCAGAGTGAATTCTGACGAGTGGCGACTTATTTTTGGGACGTGATTTGCTCCAGTTAGTCCACCCCATCCGGAGGTAGGAAGTATTTTCTCAAAAGTCCTATAATATCCTGGTCATGCTTTTATTTAGAGTAAAGGGTAGCAAGCATTGCACTTAAAATTACTGAGCATCATTCTAACCAGCTACACTGGAAAGGTGCGAACAAGAATCCTGCTGAACCAACTCAGTATGGAAATTTCGGAGACCAATGTTCCTGAGGAACAACGTGGATTCTTGGCAAGTCGCTGTACTATCGAAATGGTGTTCGTTGCTCGACAAATCCAAAAACGTGTCCTGAACGCAAACAAACGCTATATGGCCTATTTAGGGATTTCACCAAGGTGACTAATTTTGTGAACCGTGAGGACCTTGCTAGATAAGCTTGGATGTCCAGGTAAGTTCGTCAACTAGATTAGAATGTTGCATGTGGGAATGAAGGCGAAAGTAAAATCATATGGATCGACCACTGGTGACTTTGACATTGTCACTGGCGTGAAACAGGGATTTGTCCCAGCCCCAACCCCATTTAGATTATGTATGACTACGATGTTAATTAGTTGCTGGAAGACGCCATTGAGGTGAGCAGACGGACTAGAGGGACACATGTTGAGATAGTCTATTTTGACATCCCAAGACAGCTACTTACTTTAACGACGCACGAATAGGAAATCCGGGGAATGGTTACCCGGTTTCGCTCCCAAGGCACCCAACTTCGGTTTGGACATCATCATAATTAAGACATTTTCCTTCGTTCACTCTTCTCCGGGCAGAGGTGTGTGTCTACATTTGGGATCCATATCACTGGAAACGTTGTTGATAGCTGCACAGACCTTCTGCTACTTGGAAGCAATCTGTCGGCAGATTTGTCCGCGGACCGCGAGTTACGAGCTTCTGTGTGACGAAGGCTATCACTACTTTCGGACGTCTTGAAAGACGTGTCTGGAAAACCACAGCCTGAATATGAAAACTAAGCTGTTTGTCTAGTCGCTCAATCGTAATGTCTACGTTGCTGTACGACGGTGAAACTTGAACACTGTATCAACGGGACGTACTGTAGCTCACCTGTTTCCCATTTGCAATGTTTAAACGCATCTTGAGTATTCGGTTGGTCGGACATGATTCCGGAACACTGAGGTATTGCGGCGAACGGACATGAACGGGATGGAAGCCATGCTGATGCTCAATCAGCTTGGTTGGTTAGCACGTGTCCGTAAGATGGGCGACGAAGGGGTTCCGAGTTAGCTGCTGTATCGGCAAGTGAAAGCAGGTAAGCGAAATCCTAATGGTCAGAAACTGAGAAGTCAAGATGTTATCCAAGTAAGTATTTTGATTCGTGTCATCAATTTTAGATCTTGAACCGGACGATCTGCAGGAATGCGATCCGGACGGGCGTCGGAAAGTTCATTGAACGGCAGATGCTCAACCGTGAGATGAATCGTGCGGTACGCAAAAGAACCATAAGTGACATGAATATATGGTGTTACGATGAATGCGGTTGCGAACGAGCTGGTCGTCTCAGATGAGTAAGTCATCAACGTGTCCATAGTATACAGTCAACAAAAAAATGATAAGTACGTTAGGCTTAGGTAGATGACGTTAGTTATATCCATTGTTTTGGTTCGCATCGACAAACAATCACCGACGACTGGCAGCTGACCCACTCCGCTGTTCAGAAGCCTGAGTGTCTTCGGTCTTCTACCTTTCTTTTTCTTCGGCCATTTGGTGTACAGTATGGTGAATGTTTTGTCTGCTTTCTTCCAGTCCAGCTTTGAATTTCGTTCTTCCTCCTTATGCACTCCGAAATGAACCAACGTGAACTCACACTGACCTACTTCTTGCATTACACTTTCAATATTTTTCTTCCGCAGTTTAGATCTTTTCAATGCAGTCTCTCAGTGTATTTTTCAAGAAATAAAGGTCTCACTTTCATACCAGCCAATTAAATGATCAACGAGCAATGATCGGCTGGACACAAAAACCTCACTTACACGTTTCCTGACCTTATTTTTTCGGGTTTACATTGGACACTTGATACGTGAGTACAACTACAGATAGTGAGTGCTATGCACAGGCGTTCCTTGACTTCGGTCCCTGTGGCAGGTTAATACGGAACAGATATCACGAACCGTGTTGTTGCTGCTATTGTTGTTTGGTTTTACAACGACCATTGAATTTCGCAGTATAAACCAGTAGACTACAGTATGCATCTGGTGAGATGAAGAGGAATGTGACGGAAAGAAACAGTGTACAAATAGGTGTTTCTGACTTCTCTGTTCACATTTGCTACGGGAAGACAGTTGGTTTATGAACAAAGAGATGCAGACATGTCAACATGAATTGTAATCAACGCTCGAATGAATAGTAGAAAGACATGCTGGAAGCATTCGTTAAAATGTGTGTAAACTCGATCTCATACAGAAGTAACAACAAATTTGTTCGACTAGAAAATCGATGAGAATATTTTTTTAGAAATGAAGGATTGCTGTGCTTGCACGGTATTGTGTGACGTCTCTGTCAAAAGTTCCTATGAATCTTGTGGGTGTGGAGGCGCTAGTAACGATGGCTGCTCTGTATCGAACTCCACAAACAGTACTGTCTCAGTGGATCCGTGTATCCTTACTTACTGCTAGGAGAGCAAATAACCGTCAAAATAATGCTGTTCGATGCTATTAATTGCATCTGCGTCCTAGAATAACATCGAATCTCTGTACTGGCTAATAAACTAACAGTGTACCCCAGTCTGTCGCATGCATTCGTCCTTATCATCGCCAGCTTTTCTGTCTGGATTAATTTTATCGTTTCGTTCCCTTCTCCTATTGATACTTTCTGATTCGAAATCATTCCGTCACAGTTGCAGTTAGAAAGGATTTTAGTCACAATGGGGTCTGATCACGATCAAGTCTGTTTTTGTATGCTGGCAGTATCAGGTTTTACAAAGCAGGGAGCGACAGCTAATTATTGCCACACACTTAAAAATACAAAGCTTAATGTTCCTCGCAACACACCTGTGTTCCGAACGTATCCAGGTTGCCGTAGAGTGTGTATCACTTGGGAAACAAACTGATTAAAAACAGCATCCTAGTATAAGGAAAAAGTATCAATAGCTAAGCATACTGAGGTCGGTCAGCATGAATCCTCACCTCAGACAACTGTCGCATCAAACTTTTCACCTGTACCCTGACTAGAACAAGCATTCGAACAGTTTTTATGACACTGATATGTACGATGACAACTCACGGTGTTGCTTGTCCAAATTTCTGGGACACAACCATGCATTTTCGATTGTTCATTACGTATACATGTCTTTATACTACACAACAGACTGTTAGTAGTCCTGAGCTTAGTCGATCATAAATGAATCCCTTCGATGAGGAAGACCTTGTGGGGTAAACAGAAAACGGCCTTTGTAAGCGATAATTCTCTTTTTGGAGAGTTGCTAACCCAGCTCCAGAACATAAAGCAATACAGTAGGTCTCGTCTAAATTCGTAAATCGTTCTTTGTTACTCTGTTCCCCGTTAGCCAGCGTGATTGGAAAACTGAAACCTCATCAAAAATAATTTTCCTTCAACGCAGAAACAAATATCGCCAACAAGGACGCAGACTGAACAGAAGCGTCGATTGTCTTAGCAGAAATCACAGGACAACGTAGGCAACCATTACATCAGACATGGCGAACAGAATACCCATTCCTTCATACAATTACACGTGGTTTTAAATTGAATAACACCCATGTGTAATTGCATTCTTCACATCTACATGAACTTTCTAGCCAGCCTCTTTTGAAGAGTAAAGCCACACTTCAGTCTTGCTCCTGTTAGGACTCGTCAGTAGCGTATATCCTTGCTACGGCCAGGAGTACAACTCCTGCCGCGCTGTCAAAAGTCAATCGTGATGACCACTGTGCCATTGACCCCACATTGGACACGACTGACTGATGGACAGTCGGGGATCTGGTTAATTTCAAGTTGGACGTTGCTCATATTTGACCGTAATATTCGCATCCAGATAGAATTTCTAGCCAAACTCTTTCGAAAAGAAGCATTAGGGTCGGGTTCCCCTCTTGTCAGAGCTTGTCACTAGAACATAGTCTTACCATACATTGAGCTGACAATTACTAGACGCGGGAAATGAGTAACAAGTAATCATGGATAAGGCACTGAGCAGATGCACCTGACCTGAGTATACCTGTTACGCAATTTTTACCACGGGGGATTCAGTGTGCACTGGTCGCACGACGCAATATTCGCGCACCTAGACCCACACCGAATCACGGTATCACTAGGTCTCAAACATAGTCTGCATCAGTCACGTAGTCAGAGTCTGGTCACTTAAATTAGCACTCTGGTTGTCATTGTCTATTACTTGGGAACTGACCATCGGTCAAAGCTAAGCTGAGTCAATTTCTATGAGTCATTGAGATGTGCAGCGACCAAAATGGCAAACACAATGGACACTGTTATCTAAAGGCTGTCGTGGCTTACAGTAGTTGTACATAGTCATAGCCTGTACAACGTCGCTCTGAAGATAAAGATAAACACTAACAAAGCCTTGAGATCAGTTGGTCCTTTTTAAGCGTTGTATTTTTTGAATACTCATTTCCAAGAGCACGTGGTTGACCGTCGTGCTTTTCAATCCGTTTGAGATATGTTTGTGCACGCTTTCTGTCAACATTCAATGTCCTCGTGGTTCAACTGCTGGATCGCGTTAACCTCCACATCCCTCATCCTAGTCATTATCAGTAGGTAGTTATATAATCGTGAATATCAACAACCAGGTTGTCCTGTTGCCCGACTTGATTCTGACCAAGTGAACGGTGCAAAATGTGGGTACGATTCCAGTGATACCCGACTTGGTATAGGTGTGCGAACTCGCATACTTAATCATGCAATCAATGCGTGTTGAATATACCGCTGCAACTGGACTAGGCCATAGACCTTCCCGAAGTAGACATCTCGACCTAATGGTCAACGCTCGACTGTACACTATTCAATTCCTTCGTGGATTGTTACTACATTTGTGGGTAATTTTCTGCTACTCTGAACCGAGATCTTCTGCTTTACAACATGTAATAGATTATTAATTTTTCAAATGACTGTTGTAATGGGGTGCCCCCATCACTTCCTACTGTGAAATTTTTGAGGAAGTAAGCCGGCCATCGCATGGGAGCGGAGCTTTATTTATGGGGGTCACTGTATTTATACTACCAGTCGTTGCGCTTCTGGTATTCAACACTACCGCGGTCATGCTTAGCAGAAATTACTTGCAGCAGTTTATGTCTATGTCCAATCCTTTTCCTGACTACTGTCGTTGGTTCCAGACCAGAATAAAAATAAACAATTCTCGTAGTTCGAACATCATCAAAAACAAACAGTGCTGTTTATTACAATTACAATAATCTGATCCGGCGCAAGGACTTTAACAGCTTACCGCAAGGACCGGCTGAATGACCGTGTGTAACGGGTGATAAAATGCCCGCGGCACTGACTTCGCAGCAGTCCGAACAGACAGTCGACAGTCCAGAAACGGAAAAGCCTTTAGACAAATATAGATCGCGAGACCTTTTCATGCGGGACAGCTCAGATACAGAGCGCGTTCCTCTCCAGTGAGTTTACTTCACTAGAGCACAAGAAGTAGTCCATCATCATCATCATCATCATCATCATCATCATCATCATCATCATCATCATCATCATCATCATC
>LOND01002261.1:20932-47429 GCA_014220965.1 Paragonimus kellicotti | reverse complement strand
TAACCCCTTCGTGAATGATCTCATTTATCTACGCCAGGTTATCATCTGTCCACCTCGCACCTTACGGCGGTCGGCCGCAGCGTCGGCAAACAGTGCTTGGTGTGGCAGACGACTAGCTGGCATTCTCAGTACAAGACCTAACCATCTAAGTCTCTACAAATGTAGCGACTGAACAAAAGAACTTGGTTGACAATCAGTGGAGAAGTAGTCCCAAAAATGTTCAAATGTGTTCTCTTCGTGGAATTGGTTAAGGATAAAGAAGACTAGCTCTACACAAAATCCTTGGAGCATCTGCCCACTGGGTTGTATCGGAAAGCCTCTGAACAGACCCCTACACAGTCAACTTGGTCCTGATGTTGAAGGTTACTGTATCTCATGGTAAGTGCGTGTCCCCGATCAGTCGTAGCGTGTCGTCACTCGTCAGGTTCGGGAGGTATTGCGGGTACAATCATCCAGTGTACCTTTTGAAACGCACCAAAGCATCAGACATTACACGGTATGAGGTATCGCGGATGTAACTGTGCAAGTTTGACTGTCCGAATTTATCTATTTGATCTAAGCATTAAATGCGTACGGAAGTGAATGCACTTGCATAAATCTCCCGTGTTATTAACATTGAAGCGAGTCTGTGGTTAAGCTCTAACTGTTTAGCTTGTACCGCCTTAATCGCAGTAGTTTCTGAGTAATGTCACTGGTATACCCCAAGGACCGCTGTTCGTTAAACATTCATTCGTAGGCTATTACTCGCGTATGTTTGAGCGTTTTTACGTGCAGAACGCAGGAGTTTTGCTGAATGCTATTGGTTTTTCCGGTTGCGGCAGTGAAATGCGCAGTTACCATCAATAATGACAAAACTTTTCTGTCCACCACTCTCTAGAGAAAGCATAGTGAATACGGCTGCTATCCATATTGATGAAAACGCCTTTTACTACTGTACAGATTGTATCTGCCCGAGCAACAGCCTAAGGACGTGTTACTATATCGTAAGCTGCGAACTCGTTTGAAGCAAACTTTTATCTATCTCTATAAACTCATCAAGACGAACTACAATTCGAATATGAAGAACACACTTACTGGCACATAGGGTGGTAACAGGTTTCTGTACCCCTGTGAAACGTGCGGAGTTACAACTGCTCTTATCTGCATTATCCAAGGCGCATTCGTAGTTGGACATCTCTTTGGGTATTCTTATTTTGAGTAACAGTCGTCGACACAAATTCCCTCTGCAATTATTAGAGGTGAACTTGTGACTTTTAGTGCAAACAGTGTGCAATCATTATGATCGAATAAGTAGCTTCTTATGTATACTCACACCTTTCTGCATTTTATGTGCAAAACCTCTGTTGTTTTTACGGGTCTATTTGCACCACGTTCAACGTTCAACTAACATTCACATAGGGTCCCGTGTATTAAAGTCAAGATCAGTAGGTCGGTTTGGGATCACTTTCACACTTTATTTGTGGAAACTTTATGTCTAGTGATGAGTAGTTAGAGTTAAATGAAACCTCCATGCACCTAGAGAACTGTATCAGCGCTGGAAGAATGTCTGGTGAAACCATTATTCGTAGAACTACAGTTCGGACGATGTTTGCCAATTTTAACCGCCTATGGCGCCGGCTTGATCTCACTCTTTCAGCGAAAGACCCAGTGTATTGTACGGTTGCAAAACCTGACTCATTTGCTCAAAGAGCGTTTAAAGAGCCCGTTTTTGACCATTTACATCTCAAAAGCAATGGCGATATGTGATGGAAATATTGTGTCAGCAGCGACGAAGTTCTACGACGCGCCTTTGAGATGGGCGGATGACACAACAATGGACATCGGACGCAAAAGCCGGATCAATTCACAAGGCACCGTCCGGAGAATGTGCAATCATCCTAGTTTGAAGTCTTTCTTCCATTCCCGAAGCTATTCCGATAGCGGCTTTCGAAGGTTACATTCAAGTGACAACATAACTTCTTGATCCACCGGTTGAACCACTGGAAAACTTTCTAATGACAAAAGCGTGGGGCAAGCGTTGGAAGTCTCCGCACCTAAGTGGCAGTATGGTGCGGTATCCACGGAGGGAATAATGGAGTAAAATGCTGCCAGTTTATTCAAGCAGCGCAGTTCTAAATGCAGATACATTTATCCAGGAATTTCGTAACAACAATGAAAGCTGCATCATGTCAACTTCACCGTCAACAGTTATGCCACAATCATGTTGTTATGCAACACTGTCAGCCTCAATCTGTTATGCCCATGTGACGGAGCATGTCCTGTACACAAAACCCCCTTCAATGGATCCAATACAATAGTCGCGTGGACTCACGCTTCAGATATTACAGCTCTCACAGGCACGCGTCCGTTCCAACCACAAAACCATATGGACTGAAATATGCTTACCCTTTGAAAATCAACAACTCGAATCTTCCGGCTTGCGGCAGTCAGACGGTATAAAACGTTCTACTCCACTACGTCTAAAGTGCGTGCAAATGAACCATTAGAGCGCACCACCGACGTCACCAAATTTCAAGCGACTTTAAGACGCCACTCCTCTAAGGGTGTACCAGCAGCAATCAACTGTTTAATCAATCACTCGTACGCAATTATGTCGCAACTTCCCATGTTCTCAAACTTCGCTCGCAACACCACCCCGCCCATTGGTTCTGTCCATTCTACGGGTTTAATATGTGATAGTACGAAAAAAACACATTTAGTTCTCAATTTCTTCTTTGATCAGCGTGTGATGTTGCATGCCTAGCGAGTAGCATATGACTTCCTGCTGTCAGGTATACGTGCGCTAGTGTTGTGATCCAAAACGCGGATGGCACAAGGATTGTTTATTCAGGAAAGCAACGCGTGGGTTATGCGTTTCAACAAGACAACAAACGAAAACATCTGCATACGGTACTCGGCCCAGACCGTCACGGCTGCCACAGACGTCAACGCTCAGTTCCTTTACGTTCCCTTACGTACCAAGAACCATTTCATGCGATGCTGCACTCCAATGTTTCTTGTATTTTTCCTGCGGCTACTTCGATGTCAAAATATATGCTCTGGTTCCACTACTGAATAGCAGTGGTGTGAGTAGTATAGCATGATCGCTCCTACTCACTACACTAGATCCTCCCAGTTGTGTTCGACGTAAAATCATCATCTACACGCATGTTCCCAGATCAATTGCTTTACATACTTACCATCGACGGACACGTATAATTTTCATAAAGTGGGTAAGTAAACCAGAAATCCAGATTATTGACTGGTGTCAATCAAACTTTCTAATTATGGGAAAATCGATGTTAATCGGGGGACAAAGCTCTAGACTTTCAGAACCGCACGTCGTATGGAGCCCTGTGGTCAAGTCGTTTGGGGTTTCTCGTGATACTGACCAAAAGTAAATCAACAACGTTTATGGATACTACAGCCCAAGCTATGGTAGGTTCAAACGGGAATCCACAAGGCATTAGATTAATAAATAAGTATACAAGTATGAAGAAAAATCTGACAAATAGTGTAGCAGATTTGATAATTTCGGAGAGAATCAATTGCAGAAAATCTGGACTTCGACTGGATTCGAACCGGCGACAAAAACATTTCCAGAGGCGACAAGTACTCCCCCAACTGAGCTACAAAGCCACACCGGAATGTCAGAAAAGTCAATGCTCATCGGTACTGTAGAGTCCAGCGTCAACTGATTGAGAAATCATGCCTAGACAGTTAATCTATTGGACCATTTAATGGAGTCCATATGACACAGTGGATTGGGTGGACAACTGGGTCCAAATGTGACATTTTTGAGTTTCCGGTGCGGCTTCGTAGCTTGGCTGGTAGAACATTCGCCACGTCTGGGCACGCTGTTTAAGTCACTAGTTCGAATCCAAGCGAATTCCAGATTTTTCGCAGTCGGGTCTCCATCCGAAGAAAAATTTGTCGCAAAAAAGGAACAATATACATGAAGTCGAATAGAACTAGAAACACAGTAGCTACATACAGGGCGCCACCTCAGAGCATTTTCAACCAATAATTTAAGTTAACACGAAGTTCCAAACCGGGCAGGCAATATGACAACGGTTAATCGAAATGTTCGAAAATATTTATTATTGCTTGTGTATTTCATCATCATCATAGACAGTGATACACCAGTGGTTCTCACTGATGCTTAACTGCCACACAATCTTGAAAGAGTAAACCGTGTACAGTACGAGGGAAGAAAAAAGAAAGAGAAGGGACTAACTACTAAAAAATAGCTACGTCTATATTCAAACATTCAACATCAAGGCGCCTACACCTTGCAAACAAACAACCGAGCTGTAAGTGAAAGTAAGGCGTCATCAGCAAGACAGCTTCCTTACGGCTTTCACTGCCCCGCATCATTAAGTGCACTCACTTCACAGACAACTCGGCCAAACAACGACAACATTCACGCCACTGAGCTCGATTAGCCGCCATCTCACCTAACGTCTCAAGCCACCGACTCTGTGAGTCGCGAGGGCCCCAGCCCGGGAGACGAACCCGACCTACAGTGACCAACCCCTTCGTGAACGATTTCATTTGTCTACGTCAGGTCCACCTCGCACCATTACAGCGGCCGACAGAGTTCTTGATGTGGCAAACGACTAGCTGGCATCCTTAGTACATGACCTAACCATCTAAGTCTGTGCAAATGTAGTGACTGAACAAAAGAACTCGTTTGACAATCAGTGCCAAACACCCGCTTCCTAACCTCCTCGTTGCTTACTCGCTGGTGCCACCCGATACGAGCGATTGAACGCAGACATCGGTGGTCAAATACCTGAAGACGGTTCACATCTACTCTGAGCGGCCAGGTTTCGCTGCCGTAAAGTAATACAGCCCTCACTGTCGCCTTATATACGCGATCCTTAAGCATCAGGGAGACCTCTGTGGTTGTGTATTTCAGACTTGAGCGAATTGTTCGACATAAACCCAGAACAAAGCACAGAATGAGGTGTACATTCGTAAAACACTTCATTTAGTACATTAAAGCGCATAGCAAGGTTCATGAAAATGACCGTGTCACAAAACAGTAATCTGATGAAACATGAAATAAATTGCAACAGTTATATCTTCAAATACATGAATGTAGGCAAAAGTACGAGTGACGACGAGCGTCCGGATTCAGCGAAGGTATTTTGATGAAAAATTTCAGGAATCGTCTCTTTCATTCTTTAACGCCTGTAAGTAAACAGATTAATAGATCGTCAATCAAATAGTAAATATAACACATTTAATGTATACGGTTTGCTAAAACCATTCTTAGCGAAGGCAACAACTGTTGGCATCGTGTGACATCAATGGATTACATGCTGGCGCTGGACATTATCGATGTCCCTTAACCTGTATAAGAGCAACTGATAGCTGGGACTCATGTCCTCAACCGTACAGTCGGCAGTCGACGTTACTGTCACAGGGCTACTTAGAATCGTGTAATAGAGGACATTATATATGTCAAGACACAAGTAGTGGCGTTGAAGTGCGCTGCATCGATGTCAGTTCAGGTCACTGGATTTGATGGCGCCCGCTAAAACCTGCCCAGTTCCTTCTACACGTAACTCGTATGTTCTTCGAGCGTTGCAATAGCTGGAAATGAAATCATAAAACCCAGTAGAAGTGGGGCGAAACATCTAGTTTAAATCCCACGGTCGTACTGTACAAGTGACATCCCCCAAAAATTGGGAAGAGAGTCCACTGGTTCAACTGATTACAAATATACGTTACCATAAGAGAGAAAAGGATAAGCGGGAAAGAAGATAATCAATTAAAAAACCGCATGGCGACATGACGCGTAAAGTTTGCCACTTTATGGCTGATATTTTTAACAGCTGGTAATACTGATTACTTAAAAACCACATGGCATCGTAGTGTTTCCAGAAAGTATCGTACACTACCGTCCTCATTGCGAACAAACGTCTTTCGAATCCGCGAAAATAGCAAATATGCATTACGATAAATCAGACGCAAAACAGCCTATAGACGTTAGCTCACAAATTGCCTTGACTAACTTTAGTGTACGTGATATTAATAAATAACAATCAACATCGGTGTTTTAAGAGCGTCAGTCAAACAGAGGGTTATTTGGTCAAACTGCTAAAGTAGGACAAACAGTCACCATACTATAACTGATCGGTACAAACTAGGGAACAGATTAAGTTCACAATCTATAACAATCACAATCTATCACAATCTATAAAACTTTAGCAAGTGGATACAACAGCCTAGGCGGTTGGTGGACCGTAAAGATCACTGATCGAATATACATCTAACTAGGTTGTTCCAGCCCAACTAGTCGGAAGTACAAGTGAGAGAATGTACATTTTAGTGGGCGTCATGAAACTAGAGTATAGGTGCGAACTGAATGTTAGACATATACTATACCAAGAAACTAGTTCGCACCTGAAATTGGAAGCAGGGAAAAAAACATTAACCCATGTAATAGACGTACAGTCTGTAAAATAAAACCCACTTGATACATTTTTGCGAAATGATCCGCTTGTTTCTCAACATGGCTTAATCGTTCAAGCTCCTTGTTCAACGATTCAATTAAGTCACACAGCTAAAATGATACGATGTAAACCTACAGCAAATACAAGAACACCAACCTCCTTGTTTTCATCAAGCGTCTCCTTTAACGCTACTCGCCTCCTTTCTGCTAATTCTTCCCAGTAGTTTTCGGGAGGATTTTCTTTGACAGGAAAATTACGAAAGGTGTTAGACCATACCCCCACACAGCCACTCGCGGATATCAACATTCGAGGTTTGCACGCCATGTGAAACACTATTAACCTGTCGGCTGTTTCTAGTGGAACCGCAATGTTGACATTCAAACTGGGCTGAATCTTCGTAAATTTGAAATGGTAGTTTCTTATCCGGCTTTGTTTGTTCCCGTTGTTTCGTGGCCATCGGTGACTTTCTCAAAACAGCTTTAACGGGCTTGGCGCGTAATCAGAAAATGGAGGAACGTACCTCTTTAGGACCAGGCTCCACCAAATGATTTCTCAATGAAAGTCCCTTGCGCACAGTGGTCATGCTCGTAATTGGCTGGGATGAAAAAAGAACGGGACGGAAGCAACCGATAAAAACATAACAGTCATTCAACATTTATCCACCATCTTACATAAATACAGATGTGTAGAAAGAAGACACGAAAACCACAATTTGCGTCTTCTCTCCGTCCTAACCAAGTTATAACAACTACATATACAAGAATATTTTACTTTCGTTATGAAATGCGTCTTTTACTTCTAAACTTTGGTCACGACAGAAATTTGGCATTTGTTTCAGTGGACACGGCAGACTCTCCCAATTTACTCGTACTATTGGTCCACCACCATCATCATCATCATCATAGACAGCAATACATCAGTGGTTCACACTGATGCTTAACTGCCACACAACCACGAAGAAAAAACCTATATAGGAAGAGAGAAGAAAAAGAGAAGGGAAGGGGACCTAATTACTAAAAATAGCTACGTCTATATTCAAACATACATCAAGGCGCCTACACCATGCAAACAAGCTGTAAGTGAAAGTCCAGGGTCTCCTTATGTCAGTGAAGGGGCCAGACGGAAGACACACTCATCCACAAGTTAAAAGGGTTAGATCGCTGCGTAAAACACTGAGGGTCAGGTTTGCTGGCCCACTGCTTTCACTGTTACTGCAGCAAACTTGAAATGTAAATCCTTAGTTGGTCGATTTAGAATCACCCACCAAAACCGAGGTACATTATTGCATTTCGGCTCTCAAGTGCAATAAGACCGCTTGCCCAGAAATCCTCATGCCGGCACTTTTCAAAAGAGGAACGGCGTTAACAGATGCTTCGATTCAGTTGTTTGAGCTAGTGAGGACGACGGGGAAATCTTCCTTTGCAGGGGCCACTCGATTATAGTTTCCCTAGTCAAGAAAGAAGTCAGAAGCTCCTAAAACAGCCATGGGAGACTGGCGTCACTCCAGTCATCACTAAGGTTCTGGCATTCATTATACTTCGTTGACCCACAGCATACCAATAGGCAGATAGGAGGGAGGAACAGCCAGGGTTTAGTCCTGGATGAAGATGTACCATTGAACTTTCACCCTTTGCCAAATTCTGGAGCGGCGTCATACGTAACGCCGTTTTAAAAGACTCATCATCAACATAACAGCTATCAGCCTGATCAGAAAGTACTATGGCTCGGACCGCCACTTACCTCAACAGTGATGTAGAATAACCCAAAGGTTGCTGGAACGGTTATAGGAAGGGAAAAAATGATAATAGAATAGGACTAAGTGTAAGAACTAGAAATGGTATGGAATGCAGGTACGCCATTGACTGCGACACACCGCCATCTCGGATAGCGTCTCTAACCAGCGGTTTGAGTGATCACGAGGACCCCATCCAGGCAGGCGACACCTACCCACTTTGCTCAGTGGAGCAGTCAGGGTCTTCATATTTCGTGACCACGTTGTCGCTTGACCACCACGTGGTTTCACCCAACTGTTGGTGGTCTCAGTATATAATGCCCGGTACGGTAAACGCTCAGCTGGCATGCGGAGTACGTGACCCAACCATCGCAGGCTGTGCAACGTGAGTAGTTGACCAATTGATCGCGCATCCCGAGCGTTCCGGAATACGCGCCGGCGAACTGCCGCATTGCTCACGCGATCAGTCCACTTAATGTGGGCTAATTGGCGGAGACAACGATGGTCAAATACACAAGTCTGTTGATATCTTCCTTGCGAACAGGCCACGTTTCCGAACCATAGAGCAAAACAGAACGCACACAAGCATTATATACTCTTCCTTTCAGCGACAATCGAACGTCTTTCGACGCCACAGATGACGCAGGTTGGCAAAGGCAACTCGTGCCTTTGCTATCCTCGTTGATATCTCATCAGCAATATTACAAGCTGACGAGATAAGTGCTACCCAAGTATGTGAAACTGTCCACAGTCTCAAGTGGATTACCTGCAATAAAGAAAGTAGGAGTGGAAATGCCCCAGTCTTGAAGTAACACTTTGCACTTTGAAGGTGCGAAGCGCATTCCATACAAACCAGCCCGGTCACTCACCTTGTTCAACATGTATTCGGTAGAGGGCGCTAAGTAAGACAATGTCATCCGCATACTCCAGGTAAGTCAGCCTAGATTCAGGAAGAAGCCCAAGACGAAGCTCAGTGGACGCCTCAAGGGCACGCCGTAGAATGTCGTCCATAACAAGATTGAGTAGTGAAGGGGAGATCGGATATCCCTGATGAACACCGCTAGGATGTATGAGTGCCTGAGATAGTTGATCGTAAATCCTCACCCAATGATCTAACCAGTGATCTCAACAAATTCACGTATTTCCCTGGTACTCCCTTGCGAAGAAGACAGTTCCAGAGAACGTTACGAGCAACTGAATCGAAAGCAGCCTTTAGGTCTAAAAACACCACGACCACCGGCTGCCTATAAGAGTATCGATTCTCCAAGATTCGTCTCAAGGCAGAAATGTGATCAATGCACTTGCGGCCGGATCGCGATCCTGCGTGTTCTCTACGAACTGGCTTCCTCTAGGTTTAGTGAGCCGAAGTAAAATAAGGCCAATGAATAAACTGAATGCAAAAGATACTAGACTGATGCCTCTGCGGTTGTCACATAGACTTCGGATCCTCTTTTGAAAACGGAAATTACTGTTGATAAGCACCAATCACGAGATCGCTCTTTAATTTCCCAAATCGTCTGGAGTTTCGCCAGTTTTAAAATCAACCTCCCCCCCTCATCATCCTGAGAAGGGGTGACATAAATCTGCCTAGTCGAGTCTGTTTTACGTCCGAGTAACGCTAGAGCCTGGAGCCTATTCTCGCTTGCGCGATGGAGGCTTTTATTGGAGCGCAATAACTGACCATCGGGGCCCGCTCGTCTAGTAAGTGATCTGTTATGACTAGCTGAACAGTATATCAAAATGTTCAGCCCATCTATCAAGTCGGTGCGATCGGCTGGTGATGAGTCAATCGCTTTTTTCACTTTGGTAAACTATTGCACAGAGACGATTATTAATCACAGTAATGCTTTTACTGCTTCACTTCCTCAATGCCGAATTCTTGTTGCTTTCCAAACTTCACTACTGTATTCACGTTAGGTTGCCTTTAGTTCCCTTGTGTAAACCCAAAATGAATTGACAGACTGCATTATGGTCACTTTATTTGTTGGTAGATTAGTGCGCGCAACATCCGAATCACCGACTCATCTGCCCATTACCAGCCCGCAACCATCTGCTTTACTACACTACCTGTCTCGCTTTCAGTTCATTGAAGGAGAAAAAAAATTTAGTATTCAGATATGTCACACGCTCACTAAACTGAGTTACGATAGTTAACTAGACAAAGTACTTTGTCTGTACGCATACATTCCTTTATTTACTCGACTATCATTTCATGCAACTGACGAGAACGAACGAAATGATGCTCGAACATGCACTTTACATAAAAATTTCGACCGTAATAGAATTCACACGGGGATAAAACTGACTCAAGTAAACGAGGTGGCCGGCGGTGGGTAGGCATTGTCAAGTGAGTTGTTGTGTACAGTCTTTAGGGTTATACAGACTTAGACGGTTAGGCCACGGACGAAAAATGTCAGCTAGTCATTTGCCCAACCAAGCATTCTTTGTCGATGCCGCGGCCGATCGGGGTAAGGCACGCGGTGGATAGATGAGGACCTGACGTAGAAAAATGAATTAGTTTACTAATGTGTTGATCAATACAGGTAACGTTCGGTTCCCGATCTTCTCAGTACACAGACGTTAGGTGAGATGGCGGCTAATCAAGCTCAGTGGACGTGAATGCTGTCGTTGTTTGCCGAGTTGTCTGTGAAGTGAGTGCATTTAATGGCGCAGGGCGGTGAAAGCCGTTTCGCTGATGACGCAGCTTATAGATCACTTGTTCGTTTGTAAGATACAGGTACCTTGATGTAGCAGTTGTGGCATTTAGGTCTCCTCTCTTTCTTTTCCTAACTAGGATCGGCTTTTTTCTCCATGGTTGCATGGGAATTAAGCACCAGCAAGAACTTTGGTGTTGTCGTCTTCGACGGTGATAATAAGGACATCTGCAAAACAATCATCATCATCATCATCATAGACAGCAATACATCAGTGGTTCACACTGATGCTTAACTGCCACACAACCACGAAGAAAAAACCTATATAGGAAGAAAGAAGAAAAAGAGGAGGGGAGGGGAAGTGGACCTAACTACTAAAAATAGCTACGTCTATATTCAAACATACAACATCAAGGCGCCTACATCTTGCAAACGAACAACATGCAAACATGACAAAAACCCCTTAGATAATAGGGCAAAGCTTCAGGACGGAAGTGAACGGCATATGAACCCATAGAGAAACAAGTTTAAAAAATTAGCGGTGGAGAACGCAGTCTCCGTTGGATGGGCCACGCACTCTGTATGGCGACAGGGCGCCTACCGCACTACGCATTGTTCAATGTGTCTGCTGGTGGTCAGAAGAGGGCACAAGATAGTCAGGCGACGACGTGGCCATGAACTACGGAAGCCATGACTGTTCCGCTAAGCGAGATTGGTAGGTGCCACCTACCTGGCTGGGAGTTCATGACCATCGACACCGCTGTCTGGAAACATTCTCTGACATGGCAGTCAATGGCGAGAGCTTACATTCGCATAGTTGTTGACTTTCTCTACATACGAAACTCAACTGTTGTGCTTTCCTTTATTTTTTCTCGGATCGTTTGCACTTAGTTAATATTGTGCTACTTTACTCAAGAACCTTTGCCAAGACCAATGGCAGCCCGAACCACATTGCCCACGGGTACACCTGAAAACTGAAAATGATGACAACGGTAAGTTTTACTGCCGTGGGAAATCCAATATGTACTAGCAGTATAACCCAGTACTAGCACTCCTAGACCCAGCTTGATTCACGGGATTACCGAGACAGCAACTGGATCCCGTAGTGATCATGGGAATTAAGATGAGCCACGTAAGCGGGCAATTCCATCTATGCCTCCACAATCGACTACTGGTCATGACCAAACTGAGTTAATTCTGGCTATCCATCTCGAAGGCATGGAGGGCGAACAGAGAGAAAGCTCAAGCGTGGAACAAACTAGCTGGGATGTCCGAAGATTACAGAGTTTGCGGCATACCCTCATAAACGATTGATACCAGAGAGAAACAAACAAGTGTTACAATTACGGAGCCGACTAACTCTGGACCGACGGTGCACAGGCCGTGCCAGTCTTCAAGTTCTGTACGACCACATTTGAGTAATTATATCACCACCATCATCATACACAGCAATACATCAGTAGTTTTCACTGATTTTTAACCATCACACAACCTTGAAAAAAGTAAACCGTTTACAAGAGAGTTGAAAAAAGAAGGAAAAGGGAAGGAACCCAACTACTAAAATAGCTTGTCTATATTCGAACATTCAACATCAAGGTGCCTACACCTTGCAAACAAACAACCGAGCTGTAAGTGAAAGTAAGGCGTCATCAGCAAGACAGCTTCCTTACGGCTTTCACTGCCCCGCATCATTAAGTGCACTCACTTCACAGACAACTCGGCCAAACAACGACAACATTCACGCCACTGAGCTCGATTAGCCGCCATCTCACCTAACGTCTCAAGCCACCGACTGTGAGTCGCGAGGGCCCCAGCCCGGGAGACGAACCCGACCTACAGTGACCAACCCTTCGTGAACGATTTCATTTGTCTACGCCAGGTCATCATCTGTCCACCTCGCACCTTGCGCCAGTCGGCCGCAGCGTCGGCAAACAGTGCTCGGTGTGGCAAACGACTAGCTGGCATCCTTAGTACATGACCTAACCATCTAAGTCTGTGCAAATGTAGCGACTGAACAAGAGAACTCGTTTGACAATCAGTGCCAAACACCCGCTTCCTAACCTCCCCATTGTTTACTCGTTGGTGCCACTCGATACCAGCGATTGAACACAGACATCGGTGGTTAAATACCTGATCCTACGTCATCTCTAAGCGGTCCGTACCACCTGTTCGCACATGATTTGAAGATGGTAGGGAATCCCTCTGAACAAGCCCTTCAGATGATTATCGATGGGCCGTACAAATGATCCGTTGAGTGGAAACTACCACCCAATGTGGCCAGGCGCACATTGATCAGGGGAGAGAGATAGAAAACTGCCCAAGATGGCTGGGAACTCAGATGGATTATAAGAGGCCAAAGGGAGAAGTGGTCACGCAGGACTTCAGTGTTCAAATCACAGCTGATTTCAAGACCAGCAGACAATGCATAGAAGCCGTAAGGAGGGCAAACGGGGCGTTGATACAGCTGAGAAGAGTGGCTGCGAATAGAAGGGCGGAGGTACTAACATCGCCGTATAAAGGCCACATCTAGAGTATGCAATACAAGCGTGGAGGTCACTCCCCGTAAAGGAAAAGAAAGTGCTAGAACGGGCATAAAGGAGGTTTACAAGGCATTTCGTAGAGGACTGAAAAAAATTAAACTTCTAGACCTATTTTCACGATGGACGTAGTAAAAGGGGCAATCTAACTGAGGTGTTCCGAATGCTAAGGGGATTTTCGGACCTTGAAATAGAAGTTCTGGAACCGGACACGAGTATGCGGCTAACGGATCATAGTCATAGGCCCACGCTCAGAATCCACTGAGGGCGAATTTTCTGTCGATGGGGTTGTACACAACAGATTACCTGCGGAAGTAGTAGAGACCAGCACAGTGTTTAAGTTCAAACTGACTCTAGACCACTGTTGGCGGGCGACCTTTCCGAACATTGTGTAAAAAATACAACACACAAGGTATTGTTACTATCAACGTTGCTGTGTGCTGAGGTCTTAAGTGACCATGAATTGTGGTAGATTGGGTGTTCTCTTTAGGAGTAGAACTTATTTAACTTTCTTGCTTTTCTCTCCTCCGTCTTTCTTATTTTGTTAGTCGGGTTTCTGTTATATTCCTTTTTTACACCACCCTGATTCTAGCTTTGTTCGTAGTAGTTCTTCCTTGTCAGGCTAAAGTGTCGGAAGGATGTCTCTCGAGGAACCCGATGCAATGATGACCTTGCATTTACAGTATGAGTGCCACATTAGCTACAGTCTCTACACGCTGCAGTGCGGGTGAATGTTTTTCCGCCTACTATTTGAAGTGGAGACTCCATCCTCCCAAACGGTTGCAACACACAATCAAACGAGCTACGTGCAAGAAACTGAATAATTTTTGGTAAGAGCTTTCAAGTCATGTGACCTGAATTGATGACTCTTAATTTAGGGAATAAGCAAGTGAACACCGCCGTAAGAAGCCCAGTCGTACGTTTGATTAATACGACGGAGATTCCACACAACAATAACAAGCGGTCCGGAGGAATAACAGAAGCAAACCGCCTATACTGAACGAAAACGTTAAGAGGTTTCTGCGTTCTGAACCGTTAGGACTGATAGGAAACACCAAACGGGAGTATGGAGCAGGTTAATGCGGAACAAATTTCACTCTTCCTTAAAAGACAAATTACGTCGCAAACATCACGGATTACCTTGGCTGGGAGATTTAAGAGCGGGGATTCCCAGCCGGCTTCGAGAGCTTCAAAAAACGCGTTAGCCACTTCAGACAGAAGCTACGTCACCAAAGCAGTCAAAAACATGCGAAAGGCCAAAAAAATAGGAGCACACGGCGGTAGCTCTCAATAATAGAGTTAATGGATAGCTTTACATTATTCAACGATTAGTACGTTGGTTCGAGGCAGGGGGCCCAAAGACACCCGGATCCAGTCGGTTTTTCTTGCTCAGTGTCAAGCGGGCTTCTGTTGATCTGAAATGCAATCACTGAAAACAGGGTGTAGCACCGCTCTTGCAGATTACAGTTAATATCAAGAACAGGGTGCGATCACTAGTCTATTTTAAGTAAATAAAAGTCCAGCAATGCTTTAAAACGATCTGCAGAAGTGCAGCTGACGACCTCAGAAGGAAGGCTGTTCCAAAGGTTAATAATCCTGTAAGAAAAGAACTGCTGCCTAAGGAAGGTCCGAGGACGAAGCTTGAAAAGTTTCCTGTTGTGTCCTCGCCGGCCGTCATCATTCGCTATCATGAAGAACTGTTCAACGAGACCTACTCTAAAGAAGAAGTGTGCGAATTAATCGCAAAGTCATCGAAATTCCAAGTGGATATAGATCAAGAATTTCAAGTCGAGACTCGTACGCGACATTTCTCAAGCCCGTGACTAGTTTGGTAGCCGCGTGCTGGACATAATCAACAGCGAGTGTCTTTCGTCCGGCCGAAATGCAGGAACTTAAATAAACCCCTAAAGCGTTGGAAACGCTTTCTTGTCTGAGTAACATATCTTTTTCTCGGCAATCTCCTGGATGATACGCGAAGGATAAGTTAGACAACAACCAGATGCCCAGATCTTTCTTTAGATCGATTTTCATGATGTCTACTGTGCTGAACGCACTATGAATTACAGAAGCACTGCTAGAGTACACATCGAGCGACGTGTGCACACTTGCTGTTATTTAGTAAGAGACTGCAAGCGTCCGGCCAGTGCCTAATCGTATCAAGATCAATCTATAGTGCACTGCGACCACCACTGTCACGGTGGGACGAAAGGTCTGATTCCGTTTTAACTATAGAAGTTCTACTATTCAGAAAAGAAGCAATTCAGGGAAGAATCTCATCCAGGACAACATAAGCTCCCAATTTGTGCCTAAGGGAGCCATGTGGGACACGGTCAATAGCCTTGACAAAATCAATGAAGATGGCATCTAAAATTAGGTCATTATCTTTTGCCTCCGTCAGATTGTCGGTGAAGATCAGCATATTTGTTATTTAAGCCCGGCTAGGAAGGAAACCATGTTGGATGAAGGGGAAAAAAAGTTGTTTCGATAAGAAGTGGTTGAGGATGGCACGCTTTAATAAGCGCTCCATTATCTTGCATGGAATGCTAGTAAGGCTGATTGGCCGATAGCTAGCCGGAGAGTGCCGGTCTCCCGCTTTAAATATGGGCGTGACCGTCGCCTCTTTCCATGCGCTAGGGAGAATGCCAGTCTGAAGTGTCTGTCTAAACAGCTTATAAAGGGGTTCTGCCAGACTAGCAGCTGCTTCCTTGAGAATCCTGGGATGGATCTTGTCAGGACCCATTGCACTGTATGAATTAACCTTGAATAAAAGGTCTTCAACATCTAGCACAGAAAACTCAGCGGTAACCAGTGGTTGCCGGAAATTCTGCAGTGGTAGAGTAGGGTGCCAGTTCGGCGGTGCACGTTGTAGACTGCCGAATAGTACTCCTTAAATAACTCAACCACAACTAGGGGGTCCGAAGTCTTCGTATCGGGCAGTCGCAGAGGAGTTGAAAGCGATGTATTTGCTTGAACCGATTTTCGTTCGCGCGAGATTTTCAGAGGATCTCTATTGTAAGAGTTCAGTATGTTCTCGGATTCCCTGTCTACACCTGTTTAAAACAATGTGGAAGGCACTCACGTACACCGGGTTTCCCATACGCTTATGTTCAGAGAACAAGTGGAAACCGTCAATAAGGAGACAACGTATTCTGCGAGGAAGAAATGAGCGATAATAAAAAGTGCATATTCCGCGCATCCTCGTCATCATCATTATAGACAGCAATGCATCCGTGGTTCACACTGATGCTCAACTGCCATAATCTGCGCGGTGCGAATAAGTCGTCCCCCACGGGACACTGGACTAGCCTTCTCGGCGTCGCAAATTGCGGCCTCTGACCTTGTCAATTCCCGCCTTTTGGAAGTGTTTGGAAGTTTTCACCCACGGAGGATTCGACCCTTTGATCTGCTGAGGGCGAGGCTTTGAAAGAGGTGGTGTGTTGTGTTGTGAGGCCACTGATAGTAGTTGATGGGGCGGGCCAAGGAAATGCCTTCTGATTCATGGGAGGTGGCCCCAACAGGCTTTTTCTGTCAAGAATTCTTGATAGGAAAAATTTTGTACACGGCCGTTTTGTAGACTTTGGGGCAGTTAACCCAGAAGACGGATTCCAAGCGATCCCAATGCCCTCAACAGGTACATGTGTTTGGAGGGTCAGTCGTTAAACAGTCGTCTACAGAACCGACATCCGTGCCTTCTGCTACAGGCAAAGGAACCTCAGTGAACAGGTGGAGCGGAAACTGCAATCTTAGTGTCCAATTGTAGCCTGCGGTCAGTCATGACCTGTGCCCTGGTTTTAGTCCACTGGTCATGCTTCTCCTATTTTTGGGGAAAGCGAGTGCGAGACACGCCTTTTAAGTTGGCGTTGAGTAATCTCCAAGCCACCGTTTTTCCGAGCACTGTTTCGGGGCTGATCATGGCAGATAAGGTTGCCAAAAGACCAAATAACTTTAGTTTACCTTACGCGCAGCCTGCTCGCAAGCAAGAGGTTTGAAAGCTGAGAAGAAAGATGCCAGGACTGACTTAGCTAGCTCAGTTAGAGAGGTTGTGGGAAAGCACCCTTACAAAACAATTTTTCTTTCGCAGAGTTTTCTCTTTCATTTTCATCGCGGTCTCATCTACGTGCGACGGTGAGAGGTAGACTGCCTTCCTAAGGATCGCAATATCGAAGAGAGACAGGCGCAATGTACTCATTCAAAAACTGCAGTTTCAACCTCACTTTAGGTCAATTCTGTTGGAACTTATGCATTCTAATTCCCATGAAAGAAATGAGAGGGAGATAGAAAGAGTCCTGCATTTCCAGTCACAAATATTCTGCGTCGATTCACTTCCCATGGTGTGCGTTGGATTAGCCAAAGGCAGTGGTGCTTCTGCTGTCGTCAAACCTGCAGCTCATGCAGATAAAATGAAGGGCTGAAGAAGCAAGCTGCTTGTACTGGTCTTCGTTGAGGCCAGTGCATTTGAAGTGGTACCACATCTGACACTAATACCCAGTCAGCGCGTGTAATTTGAGCGCAGTCTGAGTGTGTTTTGAGAGTAACAATGGGACGAATCGTGGCACTCACGTGACGCTCAAAAAATACACCCAAACTACACTCACTTCTGGCACTGTATACCGTTTTCTACGGATGTTTTTCACCAGCAACAGCCACAGGCGGTGAATGTCTGCTGAGTACCAGCATTGTTAGATCTAACGCGAGTCAGTGTCAATAGGAATCGACAATACAAAATAACCTTGGTTTGAAAAAATTCAAAATACTGGCGTTGCAAAAAGCCACTGCACATGTAATGAAATACGTTACCGTTAACGTTATTTGTGACGCACAGGGTACCAACGGAGCAAAAATATGAGTAGATAGTGCACCATCTACTCATATTTTTTAAGTGGATAGTGATATCATGATATCACTATCTACTCAAATTTCGAGTTGCCCACGAAGACCGTTTGATAGACCATGTACATGTATACGTATGCATGTTCAAGGCGCTATCACGATTAGTTGTAAATGAGGAACACAACGCAACTAGCACGCAGGTTGTGAAATAACCCCAAGCCGCAGAGTAACAATCCCAGGAATTGAGGAAAGTAAGATGTGCAGAAGCTTCAGGAGCTCATCACAGAATAAAATGAACGCGTACCTTGACTTTACATTCAATATAACTACCGTTTATGAAACCGAAATATTATAACATGGAAAAACGTGAGAACCAACCAAGGGAGATACGAGGAATAAGGTTATTGTAACACACAAGTCAGTTCACGCTCTCTGAACCAACCAATGGAACTGAGGGCAAATCAAGGGGAAACAGTTGATCATGCGTAAGACAATAGACAATATAGATGTTATGTTTCGTTTCGTACGAAATTTTTGGAAAAATTTAATGGAATAAAAGTTACATCACGTTTGAGTGAAATGGCACAAATAAGTTTGCTAATTATTTTCTCCCGGTTATGAAAGAAAGCCAATCACCGGCGGATACGACCACCATCGGGGATAAAATTCGACGTCCCACGGCTCTTCAAATGACGAAAATGTTGATGCAGAAAAACCGCTCACAAAGTATTTTCAGTGATTGCGGTGATTCGCATGACAGACGTCTGATTATGAAATTAATTGTGTCAATTAACACTATAACTGTTTCAACACAGTCGGTTTCTCCTGTAGGGATGTGGTGAATAACTGTTGTCATGTGTAGTGTATACAATTCACAGTTATATTTCTTAATTCATTTTGTACATTTCTGTATATACCGTTTTGTTAACCTCATCTGTACACTTGTTTGAAATCATCAACTCACTTTTGAATTTAATCGTCAACACGAATAAACGGGAGTTACCGCGCACCGTCTCTGTCTTCTCCATTTGTGCGGATTTTGAGCTGGTAAAGCAGTTGCACGTTGAAATATTTTAGCTCCGCGTATTGGCTAATCCGTCGACGCTCAACGTTCGTCATCCCACGCCGCGTGTGGAATTATCCGTCGGTCGTTTTCCGAACTTCACCCCTGGCGCTGTCTTTCCCTTCTTGTGGTGGTCTATTCAACTCAGCGGACCTCGACTTATCAGTGAGTCGTTCCTTTTTACCGATACGTCTTCTGTTTTGTTTGTACGCTTACCTTTGGAGCCTATCCATTACCGTTACAACCCTTCTTGGTGTTATCATATCTTTAGTCATTTTTATTTGATTGATTAGGCCATTACAAATTGGTGGGCCCGTTATACTTTTTACCGAATCTGTGCTTTATCCTTTTCTGGCATTATTAGAAATGTTTGATGATAATATGGACATTGACATTAAAGCCGAACACAGTGTTGCTTTAAAACTGCCCGAATACAGCGCCCGAAACCCTCGACTGTGGTTCCACCAGATTGAGGCCGTCTTTACCACCAGACGGATAACGTCAGAGAAAATAAAATTTTCATACGTGGTGCAGTCACTTCCTTTTGACGTCGCAGCGGAAGTGGAAGACCTGCTGGAATCAGTCCCATCCGATCTCCCTTATACCCTGTTGAAAGACGCCATCATAAAGCGGACTGGAAAGTCAGAGGCTAAACTCTTGCATGACTTGTTTAATTCAGTCGAGCTAGGCGATCGGTCTCCATCCCAACTGTTACGTTATATGAGAGGCCTTTTGGGCTCGCGGAAGCTTGACGATGCAATCTTGAGACAGTTATGGGCGGAAAAACTGCCATCTGCTGTACAGCACATTTTGGCCGCCATGGATGAAGACAGCTCAGTTGACAAATTGGCAGCCCTTGCGGACAAGGTGTCGGAAACTTTCCCTTCACAACCGGTGTGCGCCGCAACCAAAGCTGTTCCCACGTCGTCCCCTTCAGTCTCAACTACTGATGATAGCCTGAAACTTTTGATTGAGATGTGCCATCGTATGGATAGTATGGCTATGCAGATCAACGAGCTGAAGAGGCATCCACCCAAAAGCCGTGCACGATCTAACTCCCGCAGTCCATCAAGGTGGTGTTGGTACCACCAAAACTTTCGGCACAAAGCGAAGAAGTGCACCCAGCCGTGCACATTCCGAACTCGCCACGTGTCAAAACGTGTCAAAACGGCAGGCCAGCCTGCTGGCCCAGCAGGTACTAGTCGCCTATTTTTCATCAGGGATCGATCGACCGGCTTGCGGTTCCTTATAGATACCGGAGCCGAGCTCAGCGTTATTCCACCGCAACCAAATGATCGACTTCAGTCTGGCCAGTACACTTTACAGGCCGCGAATCAAAGTCGCATCAAAACTTTCGGGGAACGCTCTCTCACTGTCGATCTTGGTCTCCGGCGATGTTTTCGATGGATATTCCTGCTTGCCGACGTTCAAACGCCACTCATCGGTGCCGACTTCCTGGCACATTTCAACCTTTCCGTCGATGTCAAGAGGCGCAAGCTAATTGACAACACTACCGCATGCACAGTAAATGGCACCCAATCGACGATCGCATCAATCGGCATCCGGCCTGCTCTTCCACCAACACCGTCTTTTGCAGCACTGTTAAAAGATTTTCCTTCGTTAACTCGGCCGTGCTCACATACCGAGACGGTTAAGCACAACGTGGAACACCATATTACAACACGCGGTCCTCCGATTTTCGCTCGTCCACGCCGTTTACACCCAGACAAACTGAAAATAGCCAAGGCTGAATTCGAACATATGCTTCAGTTGGGCATAATTCGACCTTCAAACAGCTCTTGGGCGACACCACTACACATGGTACCCAAAGTCTCCGGGCGATTGGCGACCTTGCGGTGATTACCGCGCTCTCAACAACTGCACAATCCCGGACAGGTACCCTATACCACATATCCACGATTTTTCTTTAGGACTCGCTGGCGCTACTATTTTCTCTAAATTAGACCTAGTACGCGCCTATTATCACATCCCAGTTGCCGAAGAGGACATTCCGAAAACAGCCATCACAACACCTTTTGGACTTTTTGAGTTTACAAGAATGCCCTTCGGGCTCCGTAATGCGGCTCAAACATTTCAGCGATTCATGGACGAAGTGTTGCGTGGACTGCCCTTCGCATACGTTTACATCGACGATGTTTTGATTGCTAGCCGCTCAAACGAAGAGCAGTTTTCCCATCTTCGTGCTGTTTTTGACCGTTTCGCGCAATATGATATTAAAATCAACATCGACAAGTGTGCCTTTGGAGTTAGTTCATTGGATTTCTTGGGACATCGCATCGACCAAACCGGCATCACACCTCTGCCAGATAAAGTCGAGTCTATCTCGAATTTTCCGATCCCCACTACGATGACCCAACTTCGACGATTCCTTGGCATACTTAACTATTATCGGCGTTTTATTCCCCATTGCGCGGATATTTTAAAACCATTGACAGACCTGGTTGACTCCAAAAGTAAGTCAATTGAACTCCCACAGGAAGCCAAAGCAGCATTCTCTGCGGCAAAGGAAGCCCTATGCCACGCCACTAAACTGTGCTTCATCAGTTGCGATCCAAACGCCCGTCTCATTCTCACCACGGATGCATCAAACGCTGCTGTCGGCGCAGTCTTAGAACAATCCGTAAATGGTGAGCAGCAACCTTTGCCTATTTCTCTTAAAAACTTCAACCAACGCATATTAACTACCGCACAAATTTTGGTAGGTTATTTACACAAATGTGATACATAAATCTAATTCTATTTACGGAGAGAGCTGGATGCATAGCTGCGAAAGCTGTAGTCAACTACAAGTGGCACTTGTTTTTGTCAAGCATATTCTTCAGTGATTATCAGTTCCCACTTGTATTTATTAGGTGTCAGCTAGTTTTGATTACTGCCATAGCTAAGCTTTCCTTCATATAGTCGTGCTCCTCTACAAGCCTCTCCGCCAATCTTAAACCCAATTCAATGGAATACTTGTTTTATCTCTTCAGCTGCAAAGTGTGTCTCTCCAAGGTCTTCGTGGACTAGAGTTTTACTCGGGTAGCAATTCACGACAAGAAGACGTTCAGATTGGGTTGGAACCGTCAGAGACAGACAACCCAGCGGATTTGAGTAGCCTGTACGGCTCTACAAGTGAAAGGTGTGCAATTCGCTTCCATTCATTCCTGAAACCTATGCCGACAGACCATGAGGCAATGAACAAAAGGTCATTATCTAACTCAGCTGTCCAAGAAAGTGCTACTTTTTGGAGACCACAGTGCTATTTAATATTTGTTTCGTCCATAGTTTCTATTTACGTTTACACGTCCGTTTGTTAATAGTTATGGATGCAAACTCGACGACATTCCGCCTGATTTCCGGTGCCTTTCACATATCGGATTGTTCGCTATTCTGGATACAGTTATCTTTATATTTTTGTGAGTTATTGACAGTGTAATCAGACTGAACTAAACAATGTGACGCTTCTGGAAGTCTATCCAGTTTTTATTATCTGATTTCTGGGGGTTTTCTGCGTTCTGCTTGTCTGTTCCATTGAGGCATTGATTGCCACTGTTGGCTTCAAAATAGGCTAGATGTGAACAAGTTTTACATTGCACAGAAGTTCGGAAAAATGTGGTTTGTCGTCTTCTGATCGCGCTTTTCCAGTTTGCTTCCGCTGGGATTGCGCACAAACGTAAGGGATAAACGACTCTTAGAAAGCATGCCGTATTGTGCCACTTACCTATAGACGGTTATCAAAAATGACATGTGAAACTTTAAATAATCGCGTTTCCACGTAGCTCATGAAACTTCATAGTTAATAGAGGGCGAAAGGTAAATTCGCCCAGTAGAGCCGTCATTATGATCCAAAACTACACAAACTAGTCGGGTAACCGTTAACACAGTAAGTGTTTGGCCATAGGGTGTAAAACGCAAGTGTTCCAGCTTCGAAACCTATGAAAGACATGCAGACATTCAAACAATCGAGAATATTCACAAACAGTCAAACCAACTGACAAGATTAAATGCGTGAGATGTGTTTTACATGAAAAAGCGACATGTGGTGTGTACAATAGAACAAGCTGGGCTATGAAAAAATGAACCTAACGTTGGGTATTCATTACGAAGTCAGTGTCAAGATAGGAGGTGCAATGTTTGAGGGTATATTATTCGGTGAGCCCTATCATGGCATGAAGAACGTTGTATAATTCAGAGCAGGAACGACCAATACCGACTAAAGTGCGGCAAACTGAATTTGTTATCCACGAAAGTAAGTATGATTAATAATATACTGTACTAATATCTGTCCGTGTCATTTTGTTGGACCACTCAACAAACTGTTACCCTCGCAGCTACCTTCCCTCGCTGTCATGGGGGCAAGGTACAAGGTGCCACTGATTTTGATTAGCAATATTTTGAGTGCAAATAAGACCGATGAATCCTCGTGAACTACTATTCAGCCCAATGAAGTTTGCCGTGCAATTCGATATGTCATGCAGTGTAACGGTAGATCATGTAGTACTGGGCCCCACCTTGTTTAAGAAAACGCTTCATTCGAATGCAACGAAATATCAGAACTTCCAAGATTCTTATTTTATACCTGTAACCTAGAGGACTTCAGCTTGGAAACACTTGAGTTAGTTGTATTAACAAGGGAAATCGTTAGATAAAAACGGTATGCGGAATGACTGACCGATGCAGCGTTAAAATGTACAGTGTCAGAACGCAGACTTAAGCATCAGCTGACCAGTCAGGGATATTACCTAAATCGCCTCAATCAGACACGTGCATCGGCCCTGCCATGACTGGCGAATGACGGGAAGCTTTCAGCTCCGCAGACACGATTGGTGGCATCCGTTTCTCCATGGTCTTGATTCAACAGATGACAAAGGACACCTGCTTTTAATTATCGCAAGTTGTCTGTGCTGCACCTCCTGTGGTTTAATCACACATCATGTGTCTGGTGTAGACACAGAGGAATAAGACCAGAGGGCACGTCTTTGAGGACTTCGTGTCCTTCCTGTCAATTTTGATTAGCTAGTTTTTAGGCTAGTGCGAAAGTGATACCCTCGTCTCTCGGTAATGAAAATCAAACAAACAGCAAAAGTAAAATATGGTTAAAAAACTCATCAAACTACATGGCAAAAAGTTGTTCACTATATGGAGTACATAGCATTGCCTTGTAGATAATAGCAAGTGGATAAATAGGAATATGAGACTGGACCAAAAGCAAGTAAGGCAAAGCATACCATACACCAGCGAAGCTGAATAAAAGGATGAGTAAAAACCACCCGTTCTAAGTATCCGGAAAGGAAGCGAGTAATTTAGGCAAGCGAGGTTGGTCGTTGGCTGGCTTTTTTGAAATAAATGGACATAACTGGCAAACCCAATTGAGCCGAACATACTCGCTGTTTCTTTGACGACAGTTTACAATAACTACGCTGATGACCTGCCAATGTAAGACGACCGACACACTCACATGTGCATTCATCACGAAGCCATACAGTCAGGTCGCCACGACTTAAGGCTCTCATGGATTTTTACGCGCCGCGCGCTTCATTACACGGTCACGCAGTTGTTGCTCACTGAGCCCTGAGGTATCTGTCCGGGTAACATTCCTTCAGACCATCCGGTTCAAGACGCAGTCCTCCCAAGTTCTGAACTCGTTGTGATGAGGCGCAGTCAAGACTGACAGGCGCCCAGGGATCCAGCCCAAACGGTGTAACAAAGCCCGTTGCCGTATTACCATGACCACTTCCATTTGATTTATGTGAGCCGTGTACTCGCTGAGCCACTTATTCTTGTCTGTTTCCTTCTACAAAACTATCACCGGATTTCTTACATTGGAAGAACGCTGTTCCCGGTGTTTTCGCTCTTTCTTAAGTTGATCCAGGGATATACCACACAATCAAGTGAAAAGATAGTTGGCCCCTATGCCACAATAGTACAACGCTTCTTACATAGCATCCTGGGGTCTCAGTGTTGGATCGCCAGGATCTCGCTTATTTGCTTTCTGCTTCCCGTGCAACACAGTTCCAATGTTTCAGGAAGCACGGTCACTAAATGAAACAATAATCCGAAATAAGCTCTGACTGCACCCTTCTGGTCCACTAAAACTAATCCACTCCCTCTGTTGCGAATTTACGCAGAACCATGTGCGATATCTGCCGAACCTTCATGACGCACCTAACGACGAGCGTTCTAACGAGTTGTTACTAAGAACTTTTGCAACCTTTTTGGGTCCAGCTGTTGTTCTACGTTGCGCCTACTGACTTAACGTGTTGTACGGCCTGACATTACAACGGATGGCTGTTCGTGGGCAGAGCATTGTCCCTTTTGCCAAAAGGGGAAAATCTACTTGGTACTCAAGCCCTTCTAGTGGTTGGATTTAAACACTTTCCTGTCGACCTTTTTGGACGATTACCTCCACGTAATGGTTTTTCACAATTGCTGGCACACAAGGCTGCTTTACTAATGGCCTCATAGCATTCCAACTAGTGAAGCGTCGTCAGAACATAATACCACATTTTTTTCTTGGGAAAAGTTACCATTTTTCGGTATTCCAGGTGATATAGCCATCTGCCGTGGAACTTAGCCACCACCATCCGGGACTATGGAGTTGAACTGGCTTCTAAACTGCAACCGTCCTCGCACAACCTTCCACAGGGACGTGAAAACATACTTTATGTGGATCTAACCTGTGCAGAAATCTGTGGTAACTTCTTCTCTGATAACTGTTCTTTTTCAAACACCGTTTAGACCGAGAACTCACCAATATTTCTACGTAGCATCCAAATTACACCGAAGGAATTCGTTGACTGCGATCCTATTAAACTCTTGTTCAAAACTACTGTTGGAGTGCTGAAAAGTGCAGAAACCAACAGGACGATAACTAACGAGATCGAATCACCTTCATATGTTAGGAGGCCAAGAAAACTTATCGGACAGCTTTAACCAACTGAAGCACTCGTGAATATGCGATAGGCACAAGAATGTGCTGATTTTCACAAAGTTCCGTTCGTTTGCATTTCCGTCGATAATTTTAGAATATTCTGCCCCAAGGCACGAAGGGGCTTATGAACTGATCAACCGCAAAACCATGTTCAGGTTAGGCCGAACGAGGTGATGTACTACCTCCTGCGTGTACTGGCCTTTTGGGGCTGGTGTATGACAAAGATATTGCCTGAACCGACGCACCTAAGTCATTCAAAACAGCAAGTGCTTTTTTGCATACCGAATAATCCAACATGAAATAT
>LOND01002261.1:10584-20832 GCA_014220965.1 Paragonimus kellicotti | reverse complement strand
AAAATATTCTGCTCCAAGGCACGAAGGGGTTTATGGACCGATCACCCGCAAAACCATGTTCAGGTTAGGCCGAACGAGGTGATGTACTACCTCCTGCGTGTACTGGTCTTTTGGGGCTGGTGTATGACAAAGATATTGCCTGAATCGACGCACCTAAGTCATTCAAAACAGCAAGTGCTTTTTCGCATACCGAATAATCCAACATGAAATATAACCTCCCCCAGGCCTCGTAGGCCTTACACCAATGCAAACCCTCCCGACACAAACTTCTCCTAGGAAAATGCAGACTTTTAATAAGTTTGCAAGATCGGTCAGTAATCAGACTGTAATCAGACATTTAGTCGTCTCCAGCGCTTAGGGAGAGTTTCTGCAACCCCCTGTAAATTGATCTGTGCTCTATAACCGTTTGACATCTGACCATGCATACACATTGTTTGGAAAGCACAAGTCGAGAAATCAGTAAACATGTGCTTTACCTTGGTTGTAGACTATAAATTCTTACTACGCTCATATGCTCCAGGTGCATTGGAGTTTAAGAGTTCATAGTTGACGAAAATGTTTAACTTTACCACTTTAGTTTGGAAATCCTGTCTCTGAAACCGTCTGCAACATTGGTTCGGCAAAACTTCAGACCAACTTTAATGTGATGGGGAATTTTGTTGCTGGTAAAATTTTGCATACCACAGTAAGTACACTGAGACAAAATAAGTGGTGGGATGTAACACAAAGATGACATTGCAGAGTGTTGATTTTGCACAAGTGAACAATACAAATGATTACAGTTAGATCGTCTCACCGGCAATTATTTATAAACACAAGCTATTTAGAAAGTGTTTAAAAGGGGCACACATTGAGTAGTGAACGACTTCTTGTGACATTTCAAATCCACACTAGGATACGTCATATATATATATATATATATACAAGCCCGAAATGATTATGCGGGCAGATTATAGTTCACAACGTCCTTCAAATTTGCGCGCACTTTAATTTTACTTGAATAGTACTGGGACTCGAACAAATGTAACGATAACGATGAATGGCAAGTTATACACGGGACAGCAATCATGGACAGCTTCCATACAGCCCAACTTCAGAGAAAGGACGCAAGCGGTAAGTCACAGTAAACATAGTAGGTTCAAAGATAGGACAGTGGCCCGCGCGACCTCAAGTCCGAATATATGAATGACACGTCACCAGATGGTTTCAAAGATCATTTCAACATGTCAGTCGGAGGTTGAAGGTATCACCGTTCTATGGGTTTACATGCGGCGCGGAACACGTTAAGTAAATCGGAGGTGGACCGCCTGAAGTGCAACGAAAGAAAGGCGGACGGCATCAAAGAGTTTGAACTGCCTGCGGAGCAGTTTCCGTAGCTGGACACTATACACAGAGAGTGAATACCCACATGGATAGACCGTTGATAAGTGAGGTTGTAATAGTTTCTGAATAGGGATAGACAGAAACTAGGGGAAACATGGAAAGTGCCAATTTTGCTACCAGAAATATGTTGTTTTAGTGTGTCGAAGATTTTTATCGAGGACGTTAAGGAATCGCGGTATTTCGACAACAGAATACGTTGACGAGCTAGCCGAAATTTGTAATTTGGTCAAGGAAGTGCGTTTCAGCAACGAATGAATGATGAACGTGCATAATATAAGTTGTAAATCATTTTTCTTCAACTTGTGCATTCAATAATCCATGAAATAGTTGCTGACAGCTGACTTAAATGTGAGGTTGTATAATCATCACCACGTGGAAACTGGGAATCAGTAGATATTTAACGACACTGTGGGCAAGTAGGGATGACTGCATGGGGCAATTTCCGGGCGTAATATGACACTTAGACGGTGTGATCTGCCTTGACAATATGGTAGCGAGGAATTCGGTAAGTTTATAAAGTTGCATGTACCCTCTAATACGTGGAACCTCATGTGTTCTCCAGACGGCACTCTGTAGTCACAACGCCAGGAAACAAGTTGAAAATAGACTGGATTTTACTGAATGCATTCATCAGATGTACATCATTATCCCTATAATTCCAATGGGTTTCCCGCAGCTTCCCTGCTTCCCGTTCAGCCTCAGTGAAAGTCATCCTCTTGCTCGTGTGCACGTCTAAAGCTAAGTGTTACTTAGCTTCAGGGATGTGGCATTACTCGCCGTAGCCGGTGACGTCCGTGGCATCATTTGGCAAGTACTTTCACTTGGACTCGCTTGCGTGGATGAACAACACGAAACTCATCGTCAGACGTAACCGGGTCATCAGTAATTACCGGTGCTGGACGGGGTCTCTTTTTAGGTTTAAGCGTCGGGGCAGTACGTTTTTAAGGTGAATACAATTAAAATCGCATAGTTTTTGACGTACCTGGTGAGGGGGTTGCAGCTGCTCAGTGCAGAAGGGGCAGTGCGATATATCAGCATCATTCATACATTCTGAATGGAAAATGAGCTGGTCGCTATCGCATCGATAACCATTCATGTTCACGGGATCACCACAATATCCACAAGGCATCCCCATGTGAACCTTTTTCTTCCATCCTGAGAGAGCACCAACTTGGGGCAGTTGGTTCCATGCGTGGCATCAAGAAAACGTCTGAACAACTACACTTGCTGCTTTTGCATGAAACTTATGTGCATGTGACTATTATTGTCGTCTTTGACTACAGGCAGCGCGCCGTTTTTCTCTATATGACTGAGAATTCGAGGCAGAAAATCTGCCTCATCTGCAGCATACTGCTTCAACTCAGCAGTTGGAGTATTGTACTGGAATAAATGCCTGGAATCGCTCACTTCACTTGCAGTGAGCCGACGATTTGTTGGGTGCGCATCGTACAGGAAAGCAGTTAGGTCGTGGTTGTGCTCCAATGTAAAAGAGCTAACAACCAACATGGTTGCTCTCTTAACAACGTCGAATCGTAATTAGTAATATGTCACACGGGAACTGCAATGGGAAGTATGTGAATGCAACTCATTAAACACGTCGTGACTCACGACTTTCACTCCTACGTCGCTTGTATTTGATACACCGATACGCCATCTACCACGTAACCTCAGTAGTACTCACACTCACATTATCATACTTCAAGCGTCCGTTGCTTGATTTTTTGCTAGAAACAATCACGTACAAAACACTACAATTCTTCATACATTTATCTAAGCAAAATCTAAACTCGTTGAAGCTCGAAAACGTCCAAGCATTGGAAACATCTTTGTACCTTGAATATGCAATCCACCAAACAAAAAGTGGATGTGGCTTGAAATCATCGTTCTCTAAACTAGGCGGGTAGAATGTGTATCGACGCATATAGTATCGTATTTATCAACATCTGACAGGTAACTATCAATCCAACTTGAAAAGATACTGCAAAGGAAAGACGCATGGACATCATCACAACACCCACCATTGATATCCTCGAACTCCGCGCGAAATTAAGGACAAACCAATCAGCGTTCGGTTGAAACAAACATTTCGGGGGTCTTGGTCACTTTCTTAACGAACACCAACAACTTCCAAATTCCTGGGCGATACCATCGAAATATTATCAGATATTCAAAAATCATTCGGTTTATCGCATTTTGACGACAGATTTCACTCTCTATGGATACATTCCAGCGTTTCTGGCTGAAAACTATCCGCAGGGAGCGAATGCTCACTTAGGTAGACCGTTAATATGTGAGGTTGTAACATAGTCATAATGGCAATGAGTGTTCCAAAATACGTACTAACGAACAGTCGAGGTGCTCATTTGGTCACTCTACTTGGCAAAGACAGCTTCAATCAAACGCAGCTGGATTGTAATGAACGAACCATATTTTTTGAATTACAAAGCAAATCAGAACGCCAGCGAGCATAACACACCCTTCAGTTAGGAGGAAAATTCAATGTAACTACGATATTACAAGCTGCATGTATCAGTACGAACTACATCTGATTTTCATACCCTCCCTGACAATCTGTCGACAACATATCCAAGTGATGAGTTAGTACTATCTCAACACGTGGAACGGCGCATAGTGTCAAGCTTACCGTCAGAAGTAACGAACATGTAAGCATGACGCCCGACTTTGTAGTTTTCAACAGTTTTTCTACATAAAATACAGTTGCGTTTATTAGTGAACCAGTAAATAGTGCATACCGATTTTTTCAAATACATCCGATGACAAAATCACCCTACGTTACCCTAATAACTGTCATTACAATAAAAGCCTTCAAACGCAGCAAGCTTTCAAAGTCTCCGTCTGGTTCAGATAACATGTACGTGGGTTTGTGATTACTGAGAGTTTTGGTTGATCTGACAGCAGCGGTTGATAGTCTAGCTATTCACTTTTTGCGCAGCTTGGCATTTGCAGTAAAAACGTTTTATAAACAAACGTAGTAGCACCACCAGTTTATAACGTAATCCACCCTAACTCACTAAGCGCTTCATCTCGTAGGTAATTGTAGTGACCAGCGATCGTGTGGCTTCTCTAAGGATCCCGGCTGCAACCGTTTTCCCGCTTGCTTGTTCTGTACGCATGATTCTGTGTACGCCTGCTATAGGAGGCCTGATATGAATTCAGTGCCACATTCTCCAATCGTGCAAACTAATTGCACGCAGTAAGCTTGTCCTTTTCCTAACGACTCATCTTCTATTCCATTCTTCAAGGTCGTTTAGCCCGAACCTTTTCGAGCGTTGTTTAACGCACTCGAAGGTTCCACGCACTTTTCGCTTGGCGCGCTTTCGAGTGCCGCCGAGTGGGCGGTAGCCCACCTCGCGCTTCTTTTCTTTCTTCTCTTGGTTGCTGCCGTTGGTCCCAGATTAGGCTAGAGCTAACTACTTATCATATTTTCCTAAACGTTTGCTGTAAATATACGGTTTGTTTCTAAACCTCAATGCGTTCTCTAGTTCGATGCCTGTTGGGACTACGTTTCGAATGCTCTTCAGGAAAGGCGCTTTGAATTGTTAGTGGACGAGGGTCTAGCGTATGCCCACTGGTCTGCTGCATAATGAAACGTTTGCAAATAGAATGACAAATGCCTAATATAATCTTTACAATAAAGGTGCCATCCATTACTGTTGAAAGAGAAAATCTGTGCCATGGGACTTTGACCAAGCTAAACAGACACCAGTTATTTAACCTGGTAGGTTAAGAAACCAACGTTGAACCTCTGTGATACAGTAGACGAAGGACGGTGTCGAAACCGTGAGTAAGGTGACGTGAACACATTCACAGAACTTTTTACAATGGAAATCGCACAAACAGATGCATACATAGTTATTAACGCAGGTTATGACATCGACACTGTGAGAAACACGGCTTCATGAATAGCGACAACATGCCTATATCTCCATTTAAATGGAGAAGGGTTACGGACTGCCACCATTCTGAAAAAAGGAAATATATAACTGTTTGCTAACATTTAATTTTGCTGAATAGAATCCTTCAACAAGTAGAGTAGATTCAGCAAGTGTCCACACACTTCCATATAATGCAATCTAACTTCTTTCAAAGTCACAGTGTTTTAGCTCGAGCTAACAGTAGCTAACAGTCACTAACAGTTTGGAATACCTATTCTTAAGAGCGGCCGAAACGTAGTCCCAACAGGTTTCAGGCTAAGAGATCGTAGTATAGAGTTGAAACAAACCTTATATTTACAGCAGTGTTTGGAAATTGGACAAGCAGTCGGTTCTAGTCTAGTCTGGAATCAACCGTAGTAACCAAAGAAGAGAAAAGAACACAAGGTGTGTTTTCAGCCTATTCGGCGAAACTTAAAAGTCGTCAACTAGTAAGTACGTGGAATCTTAGAGTACGTTGAACAGCACTCGAAAGAGTAGGATTATAAGTGCGCCGCTGGGAGGAAGACAGATATCCGCTGCACGCAATTACTTGCACTACAGCGGAAAGTGACGCTGAGTTCGTGTCAGGTTTCCGATAACAGATACAACAGAAATATGCCAATAGAACAAACGAGCGAGAAGACCCGAATGCAGCTGATATCCTTAGAGTAACCACACGACCGGTGGTTGCTAGAATAGCCATGCACATCCAACTATAGCACTACAGCTTAACCTTTACGTGTTTATACAAGATATGGTCCAGCATGCATAATGGAAATTTTCGTCCCATTGGAAATAAGCAAAAGGTTCAGCAAACGCAGTTACACATCACTATTTTTAAATAGGTTCCTATGGTCTTTGAGACCGCCTGGTGACGTGTCATTCACGTGCCTGGACTTGAGGTCGCGCGAATCACCGTCTCATCTTCGAACCTACTAATGCATTCACTGCGACTCTTCGTTTTTGTCTTTTCTCTTATTTTGAGCTGTGTGGAAGCTGCCCATGATCGTTGTTTCGTGTAATAAGTTCCGTTGTAATAAGTATATTTGAATACAATGTAAGGTAAAAAAAGAATACGGAAACAAGGCAGACTTCATATAACGTGAGAAAAAAATGACATATACCGATGTTTTTTGAAAATGATCTTCTTGTTATTGCACATACCGGATTTCGCAAAAGTCGATTCAAGCTTTTGCACAATTCTCAAAAATTTGTAGGACGTTGAGGTTTTTAAAACCGGAACGATATTATTACAGCTGGAAATACTGAGAATGCTAGCCGTCGAAGTTACAAGAAAAAAAAGGACCAAGTTATCTATCTAAGCTGCGTGAATTGACCGAAGGAATCGTAACAAGAGGAAAATTGAAAGCATCTTCCTCGTGGGCACGCTTGTCGATTGAAAGCTGCACTCCAATATAGCCAACTGTAATAAAGGAAAGACATCCACTCAAAGTAGCAAATCCATAACCAGATGAAGGCCAGTTTAAAAACGGGTACGGCATCCAATCTTCGTTTAGCTGATTGACACCGAAAATAATAACTGAGATTGTAATTAGACATGCGACGACAAAGGTTGAATATCAGAAACAAGTACGGAAATAACACAACGTATTTTTTTGAGTTGGAGAGTTTGCAAAATACATAGATTAAGAGCGATACAATACTTAAACAGTATAAGGCCAAAGATATTGACATAAGGACTTGAACTATAATGAACCACCACGGTGCCAAGAAGTCTCGTATGCCATCATACTCTGGCGAATATATCCACCAACAACCAAAATACGACTTCATATTTGTATCGGTTCTCAGAACGAAGCCGTTCATACAAAACTCCCACAATCCTAATCTTGAGAATGGAGTATGTATTCTCGAATACTGACTGGAGCCAATATGGAGGGGGAACAAACCGGCAACAAACGAAGTGAAACCAAGGCAGTTGACAGAAAGGGCAAAAACAGCATTTCCCATTTTCTCATTCCACTCTGTTCTTCTTACAATCTTTACATCCATAAGCTGGAACGAAGGGAACGGTAATTTATTAAATGTTTGTATACCTGCCAATGCGCTTGCGGAAATTCAACGGATTAAAACCGTTGAACAGCTTCTTTATTGTCAAACCAGTAGAAGAAGCAGGCTCCACGAAACAAGATGCTTGCATGAATCCAGGGAACCCAAAAAATCTGTGATGTATTCTCTTTGTTGTACATTGTAGGCGGGAAATTCAAAATGCATGTTAGACAAGACAGAAACGCGACGAAATTTATCCGCAGGGAACAAAATGCGCCTTGAAACAGCGATAACACGCGAGATCTGTGAATATCTGACAGTATTCCGGTGGTATCGTTCTGAATTGGAAAAATCGCTGGTTTTCGTGGCAGAACCGGTCACGAGCGTTGAAATGTTTGTTTTAGTCGACCGGTAAATTCGTTTGTCCTTCATTTAGCGCGGATATTGAAAATATTAATGGTGGGTGTTGTGACGGTTGATTGATAGTTGACCATCCTATGTTGATGAATGATGTATATATGTTTGGTTTTAGGTTATGGATTATATACAGGGCTTCAAAGATCTATTCGAGGATCGGGAGTTTTCTAGTTTCTAGTTTCAATGGAATTTAGAAGTTGTTTACAGAAGTACATGAAGGACCACCATGCTTTGTACGTCCTTGGTTCTAGCAAAAAATCAAGCAACGGACGCTTGAAGTATGATAATGTGAGTGTGAGTACTACTGAGGTTACGTGGTAGATGGCGTATCGGTGTATCAAATACAAGCGACGTAGGAGTGAAAGTCGTGGACTACGACGTGTTTAGTGAGTTGAGGTGACATACTTTTCATTGCATAGTTCTCGTGATACATGCTGCCAATCACGCTTCAACGTCGTGAGGAGAAAAACCATGTTGGTTGTGAGCTCTTTCACATTGGAGCACAACCACGACTTAACGGCTTTGCTGTACGATGCGCATCCAACAAATCGTCGGCTCACCGCAAGTGAAGTGAGCGATTCCAGGCATTTATTCCAGTATAATACTCCAACTGCTGAGTTGAAGCAGTATGCTGCGGATGTCTACGGCAAGTACATAACGACCATGGATATCTGCAACATCCGTCATAGGTTGAAGCCTCCGGCAATAGTGAGTGTGTGTTGTTTACATTGATGTCGTAGAAAATCTGCCTCAAATTCTCACTCACATAGAAGAAATGGGCGTACTGCGTGTCATAAAAGACGACAGTAATAAGTACACGCACATATGCTTTGCACGCAAGCAGCAAGTGCAGTTATTCAGACGTTTTCCTGATGTGGTAAACGTTGATGCCACGCACGGAACCAACCGACACAAGTAGGTCCTATGTCAGTTCGCGTTGTAGGTTGTAGCCTGAAGCTGTATCAGTTTCTGATCACGGACGGGATGGGTCATGGGCGACCCGTAATGTACGCTTATGTTCAGAGTGAAAAGTACGCTTCTCTGCGTCGTTTGTTCGAAACATTCCGTGAGTTGATGGGGAGCCACATACCCGTCAGAACGTTCGTCATGGACACAGACGGACTTTCCTCTTGTTCCCTCCTGCAGTGCGAAACAGCCAAGATGGGAGAAAAAGGTTCACATGGGGGTGCCTTGTGGATATTGTGGTGATCCCGTGAACGTGAATGGTTATCGATGCGATAGCGACCAGCTCACGTAGGCTGACTGTCGAGCATAGACGTCAGTGCGTCCAACCATAGGTCGTGGCGTTGTGACTATAGGGTGCACGTAGGCTGACTGTCGAGCATAGACGTCAGTGCGTCCAACCATAGGTCGTGGCGTTGTGACTATAGGGTGCACGTAGGCTGACTGTCGAGCATAGACGTCAGTGCGTCCAACCATAGGTCGTGGCGTTGTGACTATAGGGTGCACGTAGGCTGACTGTCGAGCATAGACGTCAGTGCGTCCAACCATAGGTCGTGGCGTTGTGACTATAGGGTGCACGTAGGCTGACTGTCGAGCATAGACGTCAGTGCGTCCAACCATAGGTCGTGGCGTTGTGACTATAGGGTGCACGTAGGCTGACTGTCGAGCATAGACGTCAGTGCGTCCAACCATAGGTCGTGGCGTTGTGACTATAGGGTGCACGTAGGCTGACTGTCGAGCATAGACGTCAGTGCGTCCAACCATAGGTCGTGGCGTTGTGACTATAGGGTGCACGTAGGCTGACTGTCGAGCATAGACGTCAGTGCGTCCAACCATAGGTCGTGGCGTTGTGACTATAGGGTGCACGTAGGCTGACTGTCGAGCATAGACGTCAGTGCGTCCAACCATAGGTCGTGGCGTTGTGACTATAGGGTGCACGTAGGCTGACTGTCGAGCATAGACGTCAGTTCATCCAACCGTACGTTTCTCTGTAAAGGCTACGTGATTCCGCGTACTGGGGATTTCATCCAACTCTCTCCGTTTACTAATTTAATTATTACCATATCTTCAAAGCTGCTCATGCTCGATTACTCAGACTGAGGCTCACTTCATATCTGGGAATCGTCCCATGCAGCTCTATTCACTGGCCCACGATCATGTTTAACATCTGTTGTTCCCAGTTTCCAGGTGTTGATGATTATACAACCTCTCATTTAAGTCAGCTGTCAGCAACTATTTGATGGATTATTGAATGCACAAGTTGAAGAAAAATGATTCACAACTCATATTACGCACGTTCATCATTTAATCGTTGCTAAAATCCTTTTATCAACCAAATCATATCAGCTATCGCGTCTACATATATTTTTATCAAAATATCGCGATTTGCTAACGTCCTCAAAATACATTTTTAACACATTAAAACAAAATCATTTCCTACAACAAAATGGGCATATTTTAGGCATTCTACAAAATCCGTCCATTGCCATGATGACTATGTTACAGCCTCACATATTAACGGTCTACCTAAGTGAGCATT
>LOND01002260.1:41979-61997 GCA_014220965.1 Paragonimus kellicotti | reverse complement strand
TTACGCTCATCAGCACCTATTCTGCCTACGTGAACGTTAAGCTATCCAGTACTGTAATGTTTGTGCCTCGTGCTTTGTTAAAAAGATCAGTGTGGTGATAGCAAAATTAACGTCTGCTCGAGTCTGGACCATATTCTATGAAAGCGCATACCACAGCATGAAACAGACAGCATTTCGTGATATACTACTCTTTTTACCTCCAACTGCATCTTCCTGTCTGACGACGAAGGTCGGTGTTGATGAGTATTCACTTTGGAACTGCTTTCTTTGCACATGTGGGACGGGTAATTCCGACACCAGTTTCGTCGGTGACTTCAACCGTAAGGTCTCTACAAGGCCGCAAGTTATGAAACGATCGACGAAGGTTGAAGGATGAAGTACTGTGTTAGAATCTTGACACAGTGTTTCGGTAGAGTAATGTCTAACGATATCAACGGTCTCCAACTTACGTGCAAGAGCTATCTGTTGGCCTGTCTGTATAGGTGCCTCAATATTGTAGGTAACAGTCTTAAATTTTGTTCGGAGGAAAAACGTGAATTCGAATCGACCAGGCGGAGATATCGCCTCAACGTATGACTCACTATGGTTCTGACTGTATCTTATACTGCGAGTAGTAAATGGGGCAAGTCTCTAATATGCTGTAGCAAAAACAAAGTTGGTGCGAGTCACCAAACAAAGAATCACTTAGTAAATGAGGGACGATGAAATATTTTGCTTTGGTATGGTGGAGAATAAAATGATAGAAACCGGTCGCAGGCACATCGACCGAGGAGTTACGATAAAAGCGTAGGACATAATTGATAATAAGCTGTGTTCAAAGGTGCTATGGAGAGAGGATACTTCCTGTCTGCCTGAGCCAGAAGAAATTGAATTAAGGAGTTCAATCTGGAGCTGTTGGCTTGAAAGTGCTCAATTAGAATGATAATGGAGTGTAATAGTGGGTTCACAAGTTCTTTGTGTCGTACACCCACTAGATAGAGTCCATCCACTTAGTATGTCCAGTAAATCCTCCATGCGGTAGTGACGAAATCAGCTCAGTCGTTCGAAGATTCGCGAGAGAAGGCTGGTCTAATCTAGAACTTCGGCTCAATCAAGGCATCTAACATCAACAAGGTTGTTGACACGCTTGTTTCCCGTTGCCGATGACAAAAGACCAAATTCGTTCATGATATCTTCGATTGCTATACAAATATCCAAGATATCTGGTACACCTTTCGTTCCATCTGAAGCCGATGATCACGACGGTGATTCGCAATTTATCCAATGTTACCAAGGGCCGATGATTACCGCATGGCAAATGGACAGCAAACCAGACTAATAGCACGCTGTCGAAAGTCCCGTTTGTTCCTTTTGGGACAAATTAAACCCTTCATTGCGGGGTAATTTGCGATGTGTCGCAGTAATGTCAAACATCTTGTAAGACATTTAATAAAATACTCGCCTGCGCTTCCTTTCGTTCATAGGCTGGGTTTGATCAGTTTATTCTGGGGCTGTGGTGGATGATTGCTCGTTTGCAAGCCAACCATAAAACGGCTGATCACTTTCAGCCTATGAGCGAAAGGAAACGCAATGGCTGAGGAAAAGAAAGCTAATGTTGACATGATATCGGAGGTACTGTCGTACCGATCAAAACGCACTTGATTATTATCATCAAAACGGTAGATCCGATCAATTTGCGTAGACTTAGTTTCAGAACTACTTGTTTTATTAAAGAATCGAATTGTGATTATTTCAGACAAATCTTTCGACATTCATCTTGGAAAGATCCAGAGAAAGAAAGTTCAGAACTAGAACCTTATTGCAGATCGTAAGTGATTTAAGCTCCAGTGCTCAAATAATGCTGAACTGTCCGACAGTCATTGCCGTCGTAAGTAACTACAGAATATTCATCGTCCACACCTGAAGGTGTTAGTCGTGGCTCTTTTAACAATTCCTCAAAGCTTTCGGCCGATCAAATCAAGTTACCAGCCTTTTGAAGTCGTGGTCTGAGTTCTTACCCGGCTATGGCAAACGTGTGTGTAATAGTGACAAGCTCTAACAAGAAAGAATTCGAGTCTAGTGCTCTTCTTCAAAATGAACTGACTGAAATAGCTATGGATTTGTGGTGGCTGCGATAAGTTGTGAGTTATTGTATGCAACCAAGATTTTCATGCACTGTTTAGCATGACTGACATGTCTTAGTCTTCGTTTTCACTTGTGGCGAGTTAACTTTTTGTGTAACGTGTACTACGTAACCATGCTTATTTCCAACTAGTTTACTCTGTTTGCGGTTTTTTGGGTTCTGGCTATTATCATTACGTCCAATGCGTGCATCATTGTCTTCGGTTTGAACCACTTGGTGACATACATTTCTATCTTGTGATAAGTTCGATATATACAGTGGTCTCCCCCCCCCTCCAACGTGGTCTTTCACAGAAATTAGCCGGAATGCTGGCTGCTAGTTCATTCAAACTTAGATTTCCTAGATTTCCTAGAGCTAACAGACGCAATTCATCAATAGGATATTTTTTGGGATAACCTCTCTTTATATGTTGTAAGTGCACTTCCTTCGATTTCTACTACCTTGTATTGAGGCAGCGTTACATTTAACAGCAATTCGAGGGTAGTGCTTTGAAGCTAACATACTGAGCTGTTTGCCAATAGGTATAGTTCTAAGAAGCTTGACACATTTCAAAAGAAAACGCTTTCTCCAGATGCAGTCCTTCGAGGTACATCGGCTGCTTATTGGTACTCATGCTGGTTTATTTTTTTCTTCTGTGGTACTGTAACATAACAGCATCATGGTTCTTATTTCAGAATGTTCTCCCTGTTATACAGATTTCTGTTAAGTGTGATACTCCAACTTGAAAATGCGCGGTTTCATTTGCCGATCTTACTGCTTTTAAATATATTGCATGACGAGCAATCTTCCCTTATTGACTTAGAGCAGGCTTCCCTATCGTTTAAATTAAAATGAAGAACCTAAATTGCTTTACCGTATAATGGACGAGAGCTTATATTTTGCCATACCAAGAACTTGAGAAGCTGGCCTTTGTTAAAATGGAAATTTCTCATGATCTACTATATGAGCAATGTCCACAGCCATTTCATTGAACTGATTTCTTGAACCAGACTAGTTCTCGAAACGTACTTTCACGAGCTGCATGTACAGTTTTTCGCTATCTATAAACGCGCATCATCGCTAGTGATTCATTTGCAGTCACTTTGCACTTTCTTGACCCTCTTTTCGTCGATTTCTGCCATCCGTTTAGAGTTCAAAAATTCTGTTTTGCTGACCGAGACTGAGCAACGTGTCCCGGAGATTTTGTACTTGGACTCAAACGCATTATTTGCGTTCTTTTTTTCGAGGGCAGGAATGTAGGTTTTCCTATTTCGTTATCAGTCCGTTAGCGCTCACGCAGCCAAAAAAGGTTCTCAATTTTCTGGAGAAGTAATCCCACCGGTAACGTCAGTTGTTGACCTTCGTTTTCCCTGACCCGTCGAGTAGGCACCGATTGAAAATGTCAATGGTTTCGTTGATGGCCTAAACTCAAATGTAGGTGTGCACTCGTCCAAACTTCCCAGCAAGCAAAACAAGCACAATCTGACGAGTAGACTGATCCGAAAACCTTTGATTATCCAGGCCGTATTCAGGCGCGGGCTAATGGTTCTCAACCGCTTTTACCCATGGTCCGCTTTTAAGTTTGACTTATCTGTATGGCTCCGAACCTTCCTAGTCATGTTAGTGGTAAAAGATCGAGAAATAGACAAACGGACGTTTTTTCTGCAATAAAACTGCATCTGTAAACCATTTTATCATACGTACATTGCACAGATATATCAAGTTAAAACTAATGTCATTATATTTGTTGTCAATTCGTGTACTGAAATTCATGCGAATGATGTAAAATAACTGTATTTTGAACATACGCTTCTACAGTGAGGTTTGCAATAACACCATGGAGACAAAGCTTATGCCAACATGAGAAAAACTCGGCTAAAGCTATATTTATTGAAACAAGAGTTGGGTAGTCGGACAGAAAATAATTTTACCGTCCAAGAAAGTTGTAAAACAACATTCGTCACGTCGATACTGATCTACAAGTTCTGTCTGATGGCGTTGAATCTAGGTTGATCTGATCTCTGCTGGCTAACCATACGTTCTAGGGATGTGCTGTCAACGTCTACAATGTTTGTCTCAGTCTACAATTTCTACTTTTAGCAGGTTACTGAGCAGTAACTTCGTTTCATTATGCAAATGATTAAAAGGTTCGACCTAAATACATAGGTCAGTATCGTTTAGCTGTGTGATAAGAGTGGAGACTGTTGGGAATTTCATTGGTTCACGAATTAAAGCTTGTCATGTTTGGCAGCATAGCTTTTGAAGCCGTTTGCCATTGGTAGATAATTCAATATAACCCACAGTGCAGCGAAGCGACTCAAAACGTCCTAGTCGAGGAAGGCCAATAGTTACATAACCTGTAGTTTATACTAGTCAGGTATTGTTTGGCGGCGAATTCTCTTACGTGATGTACTCAAGTAACAGAGTGGTCCCCGACTTTATGTTTCATTCACCTGTGGTCCCTCTGTAAATCATTTTGGTAACGTTAAGAGCCATTGCATCCGGCTATAAGGCACACTGCTGGCGAGAGCTTGTGACGACTTAATTGTAATAATCCGGTGCTAATTGTTTTAGGATGTATCATGACTGCCTGATTGAAATGAACTGTGTATGTGCTGGTTTGGTTTTTAACTGCATGCGACGTACCTAATTGTTCCGGTGACCGAAACTGCTGCTGATTGTTACTACACACCTCATCTGTTGGGCGGGCCACCATTGTAGACTGAGGGCTTGTCTCTCACAAGTTAGCAAATCGGTGGAAAGTTCGAGGAACTAGAGCTACGTAGAGAGATTTGTCCTTGGTTACGGAAGCCGGTACACATACATACATATTATGACTCTTCTGGTAGCCCTCCTACGCACTGAACAACATGGACCCTAAACCCATTTACCTGTTTCCATCAACAGCCTTCTTTTGTGAAGAGACAGTCAGACTTTTGATCGATAAGAAGCTTCAACTGTGGTTAAACCATTTTTGCAATCATTTAACTTTGTCTAGTGACCTAAACTTGGTTGGGCAGATGTTTCCAAAAATGGGAGTGTAACTCTTGTCATTTATGCTGATGTGTCATTTTAGAACTCTCAGTTTAAGCTTCATAGTTGCAGAATTTTTCTTCAGTCCACTTTTTGCGCGCAAATTTCAACTTTTTAGTGGTAGACGACACCAATTGACTGGTCGTTCATACTGTGCAGAAACCCAACTCGAGTTTGGGATAAGATACGTGTATATCTATGCTCTCATCAGCCGACTGGATGGGGGTATCCATTTATCTGCTGTCTGCTGTTCAACAAGCTAGGTAGGCACTACGATAGGGGTAAAATGACCATCTTACCACATATTTTTGCAGATTACTCAGTTACAAGTAGCAATATTCATCCCGTTTTACTTGACTGGCAGCAATCGAACCAAACATCCCCAGTCACCGGCCACCTGAGTATTGAGGGCCTTAGTCCTGATGCTGATTCTTGTATACAGTCGCAAACACTGACGATTAACTTCATTTTGTATGCCGTCATCATCCTGTAACCTCGACAAGAAGTGCTCGGTGTGACAGACAACTAGCTAGCACCCTCAACACACTGCATAGCCACAAGTTTGCTAACTGTACGTACCTCACACTGTTACAAATGTTCACAATCTTTTAGTTTGTTTTAATGTTGTAACCTAGTTAACTGCTGAATTATTAACAGTATTCAGAGTAAAACAAACTTTTGCCCTTCTTTAACCAGTTTACCAAATTGGAAGTTATAAGACGTTTTAGTTGATATGAATTGAACATTACTCACAATCAGCTGCAACTGTAACATTCCCACAGACATTTCGGGCGAACATCCTCGGGTTTCTTTGTTGATAAAGCTTGTCATCAGTGAGTATCTTTGCAACGATTTAGATTTTAACTCCGATCACACTTTCATCAAACAACCGTGTCGACCACTGCCTCAGTGACCTCACATTAACACAACCGAATTATCGCGTTCAAACTTTCAGTCACACTCGCTCGTGTGTAACGCTCGGATTGTCCATCCGTCTAGACGGGTCGTTGTAACTGTTTTGTTAACTCCAGCCGATGCCCTCCCCCCGGCGAAGATTTTCCCCCTAGTTGGGGTCAAAAAAATCATTAATCTTGTTGAGCGGTACTCCTTTACTTTCCAGAATCATTCTGGCCGGAAAAAGCATAGTTCCCCTTGCTCCATAACCCACCTGTTTAACAATGATTGTAGTACGTTCGACTCTTTCCCTCTCTGCATTTACTAAAACGATAGTGAAAATCTTCCGTTTCGACTAATTAATTATTGGTAAACCGTCAACATATTGTGTACTGTTGATCTAAAATGGAGTAACTCACTGAAGCATTGAATTGCTCACAGTTTTTCATCACCTAAAATACCAGAGTGGTCACTTTGGGTACCCTCACATACCTGGAATTAATAGTTAACAACAGTAAGTACTGTCAAACAAATATTAATTTTATAGTATTCGGCAATTCGAGCCTCTTTAAGCTGTCACTGTCTTAATAAACATTGACGTATGTGCATCCAAATTACCAAACCCGCTGTCAAACCTGATATAAAAACCAACAGCTCGCTTTCTTTTTCTTGAATTTCTTACGTATGGCCTTCAGTCTAGGGTAGAGAGGAGCTAAAAGTTTCTCTTGTGTCTGATGATCGGGTAATAACTGTTAAGTGTCATTAGCTCAGTAGAAAACTGTCTTGTACAACAACGGTATTTCAGTGTGAATCTCTCATGGTAGCCAAAATAAAGAAGAAGAATTAAATGATTATTATTATTATTATTATTATTATTATTATTATTATTATTATTATTATTATTATTATTATTATTATTATTATTATTATTATTATTATTATTATTGAATTCGTCAAAATGTCACCTCGAAACAAACCATGTGTTGATAGGTAATTGGATAGCCTATGGATGAACTAATGTAAATAAAAGGAATTCATAAGTCAGGCAGCTATTGCTATATAGTCTATACGATTCATATCTTTTAATTTTTGTTTTCGCGTTGGAAGTAGTTTTGTTTGCTCTCATTACCACGAATGCAGTTCACTTGTCTAGTAAACTTGAAGCAATATTTGGTTTTTTTAAACATTGAATTATAACGTAGATGCTGTGCTTGTTCTATACGTGACCATATAGTTTTTCTGTCCGAATGCGATGTCCTTGAGATCCATCATAGAACCTACACTCCAGTAGCTTACCAGAACTGATGCAGTTTAGTCATAATCAGCAATCAGCTGCCAACCCCCAGCTGTGTTGCTCATTTGCATGGCTGAATTGTAATCCGGTGAGTTGTGCCGAATACGGATTACCATCCCTATACTATCGATAATACCTGGAAAAAAGGCGAATACGGAGTCGCGTGGTCACACAAGTAGAGTAGGTCAATAGACGCGTGAAAAGTGACCTTCTAGACCTAGTAATCTATTCACTATTATACACCTTTTAATTCCTATCTGCGACCTGTGGGTTCTCGTTTGTTTACGGGAGACTTCATGCTACTTGTCAACCTCTTCTTGGATAGTTGAACCATTTGAATAGTGTAAACTTGGGTTTTATATCTATGCCACGTTAACTTGTGACGAGATGACCGGATTTGTTTTGAAGACGTTAGTCACACACAAGATGGATGTTAATTTTTATTACGATTAGTCAACCAATCACCTAGGTGGTTCTTATGAATATGTGCCTTGCAATTGATTGTGAATGTTGTTCTCGTTTGGACCGTTTGCTGGGAATATGGAGAATGTTGATTGCGTTTAATGTGACCAAAGATGAGTTACCGGTTATATATATATATATATATATATATAATATATATATATATATATATATATATATATCTGCTTGGGTTGATTAGAAAGAAAATAAGATAATTAAGACAGAGGAATATTGTGCCAATTTATTAGACATAAGGAAGTTTAAGACTTGTGAATAATCGTTTCTGTACACATATTGCTGGCCTTAAAGGAGTAATCATAACTACCTGGTTAAAACGCCAGAAATGAGGATTTCTTTTTTAAGCTCACATTGTTTCACACTAATCCGAGCTTTTTTCCCGCACTATAACTGTCATGTTAATATATAACAGTAAAGTCCTTGATATAAATTTTCTGGAAAAAATTCCTTTTGCCAAGTAAATAGCCTAAACCGTACAGAACCACTGTGAGATATTAGAGAAAACTGGTAAGTATTGTAAAAGCTGATTAATAGTGTCTCTGTTACAGAAGTCATTCGCTTAACTTTCTTGTTAATGAAGTACGTTGTGAATAAACGTGATCTGTTCTTATGAACTGCTTGCATTTGTTAACTCATCATAAGGTTGGATAATAGTCAGTAGTTATTGTTCTTCAAAAGACTTTGAACAGTACGACTATGAAGTAGTATATCGAGTGGAAGCTACAGTTAAAATGCAGAAAATCTAAACAGGACTTATTATGGTGATCGAGAGAGCTGAAACGCACCACTGTGTGCTTATGGGTCAACGTCGTTATCGTTGAGCACTCGGCTAGATTGAGCAGTCCGTTTGCCTTTCGTTACGTTCCCGCGTTATTTCTCCCGTATCGTGGTATATCCTCACTTTTCACAGATACACCACAGGTTGATTCGTTTTTCAAATATTCTGGTTGTCACGTTCTTACGTAATGCTACTTTTCATCATACTGAATCCAACCGCTGGTGGCAGTTGATGTCGCTCTTGAGCTTAAATCGTTTGCAGGTTGTCCGGTTGCAGCTAACCTGTCCCCCCTTAATACTACTCCCAACGGCAACAAACTTGTCGAGCACTGTTTAGAGTGCTCATTCACAAATGACCTTTTAATTTCTAGTACTCTTTTCTTTGCAGTCATTGCTCAGAAGATTTTTTGCTTTAATCAACCCTTTAGCTATATGTTGTTGCCTCTTAATACTCCGTCTCGAACCAACACCTCACGCCGCGACAAGTTTCTAGTTTAGTTTTTTTTACCGTTGCTCTTCCTTTCGCTCATAGGCTGAACTCGAGCAAGCATCCATCACGCCTCCAGAATGGGTTGAGAAAGTGTTTTTGCAAACGTTTGGTCCCTGATGCCCACTAGGATCAACCGTTTGCAAAAACCCTTTCTCAACCCATTCTGAGGCTGTGGTGGATGCTTGCTCGTTTGCAGGCCAACCACAAAAAACGGCTGATCGATTTCAGCCTATGAGCAGAACGAAGCGCAACGGCTAAGGAAACTAATTCACATAGGTTCCTGCAACCCCGCTGACCGTGACCCCGTGGTCTAGTGGATAAGTGCTTGAACTACAATCTGCCACTAAATAACAAGTCATCGGTTCGATTCTCCGGCGTGCGTGGAGCTGATGAGACCCTAACTAGGTCGAGATAGCTGTCTACCACTTCGCTGGTAATCACTGGGACCAACCGTTCGCATGTTCCTCTTTCGTTTGAACTCATCAGACAAGGATAGGCGGTATGCTATTCAAACCAGCAACCATTGTACAAGAAACAGAAACCCTCTGTCCTCTGGGCCACCAGTTCTATGATCTCCGCTTGAGGCAGAGCCATTAGCATTAGTGTTTTTCTTCGAATTTAAATAATCGGCTACCTGTTCGTATTGGCCCGCTTCGTTACCAGTCACCACTGTTCAGGACTGTCGACGTTCATTCTCGAATAAACACTTGACGCCAATGGAGTGAACTAAACCTATCCACGCATTCGGGTACATCCGAAAACAATCAGCTACCGTGCCTGAGTTATCACATTAACTACAGTACGGCTTCTCAGTCACTAAAACTCTTTCAAATTGCTACGCAGATATCAGAACTGTTTACTTCGCATTGAATTTACCAGTTCACTCGCAGGTGAGGTTATGTTCGCATTAACAGGGCCAATCGATTTCAGTTCTCTAGGACGAGAAAAAACGTCCCCAAATTTGTCGAAGATCTAATGCGTGGCATGACCCGGTGTTGCCTCGTCAGGCAGCGCAAGGTGGCATCTACAATCGTCAAACACCTGTTGGTGACCCGTCATGTGGTCGATCTGGTAAACGCTTCTAATATCCCGTTGCGTTGTCGTAAGCCAGCTATCGTTATGCTACTTGCGGCGCTGTTTGTTACAAGCCAGTCGCCTGTACGATAAATTTATTAATCTTCAACTGTCGTCTTTCCTGGTTTTCACGACTGGCATACTAATGCAAGTATTGACTTGACTTATAAGCTCAATTCGTTCAGTCAGTTTATGCTTCACCGCTGTTGCATATAGCAACGGATGGGAACATAGGAAATGATAATGTAACATGCAAACCGGCCATTTTTATTTGATTTCCCATTGCAATCGTGGGTCAGCTTTGAGCAACCTGGAGACATCGGGGAACAGCGTTCTTCTAAAGTAGGGGTTCGAGCGATAAACCTGTAAAAGCAGACAACATGGGTAAGCATGAGCCAGAGGTCCAGTAAATCATGCATATGCCTTACACCAACGAAAACCAAAATAGCGCTAACAACACGGTAACACGCTTTGTTACACAATTCAAGTTCAATCCGTGTGTGCTTGATAGTTTGGAATTTACCTTACAATACTACTGTCTTACAAAATAGATCTTCTGATTTCGTTGTTCTAACATACGATTAACGTGAAAGATCACTCGTGCCTATTTGGTCATTTTGTCTCCCTATTTTCTCACTATTCTTCTTGAAAGTCCCAGTTACTCATAACCAATGTTTCTCTGTCTAAAACTGTGGTTGGATTCAAGTGTATATAAGCTGGCAGACAGGAATGCAGTTTGAACCACATAAAACGATTGAGCTGTCAACCGGTCAGTTGTCGGTTGTTTCAGTTCGATTGTACTTTCATTTTCTGGACCCTCGGACAGTCAGATTTACCAGCAATTCAGTCTCATTCAATTTTCACTCATTAACCTGACGATCTGTCTGTCGAGGTACAGAGTAATTACTAAACCTGGGTGCCTTATGAGATGGCCGTGACTACAATAACCCACTGACGGCTCAGAATTTATTATTTTTCATTAAACAGAGTGGTCCCACTGTGTTCACAATGCTTCGATTGAAAAGAAGTCCGCTCCAATCCCTCTTTTGTTAGTTAGCTGAGATGTTTATTTCCGGATGAACTGAGCGACGGTCAGGGGACAAATGGAATAAAATAAACGTTTTGGAACAGCCAACAGTAGCTAATCGTTTTATTTCCTAGGGTTGCGGTTTTTTTGTTAGTCACCTCTGTGTGAGTGTCATCATTTTATTCTCTATTATAAAGTATACGAAGGCGACCATGATCTGATGTATAAGAGCTCTGTCTGTAAATCTGAGACAACAGAAGTAACGTAAACCAATAGTTATAGATGGCTGACGGCTTGTGTCGTTAAAAGTTACACATTGATCATATTTTCCCAAAGTGTCTTACGATAATTCACAACGAGGGTGGATCTTCACTCGGTGTGATGCCTTACGCATCTTGATGAGCTTTTGGGCCAGTGAACGGTGTGACGATCACACCGACAAAGTTACCCATGTCAGATAGACCAACATGTAATTGAAAATCCCCGTAGCATTCATGAAAACACAGTTTCAGCGAACAGACTGTTTTCGATAAATTCTCCTCTTTGGCTGGTACAATTATATAAAATTAAGTGGCGTGTTAGAATGTTACTCTTTTATCCAATTACATTGTCCCTTCATTTATCCTTGATCAATAACATTCTAACACGCCACTTAATTTTATATAATTGTACCAGCCAAAGAGGAGAATTTATCGAAAACAGTCTGTTCGCTGAAACCAACATGTATAGGTCGGACAAATTATGGTCTCCTGGTCCTCCAGGTTTGGAACTGGAAGAATGTTGGCATCTTTTTGCGGAAAATTTACTAGTTTCGGCATATCATGACCAACCCGATGCTTTGAGATACGGGTCTTTGGGCTGAAGGCTTCGGTTGAAAACCCTGATTGTTCTCTTGTCTAGGTCTGAGGGTCCTGGAAGTATTTTAGCCCACAAAAAACTGCGAATACGCAGCACCAATAGCCCCATACAGCATCGGCCGTCTCGCAGTATAAACCGGGTCGCCCTATCTGCTGCATACAGCAGGGTGGATAGGCGAAAACATGCTACTGCTGACCCCTCCCCCACTGTCCTATCAAATTTAGCTCTCAGACCCTCCCAAACCCCATTTCTAGTAATTACTCTGCAGGTCCCACAACAGATATAGCTAATCATAGTAACACTGTCCCGGTAAGTTCCATCTCTTACCGTTCAGCTTCAGGACCTCCCTTCGTCCCTTGCTTGGACTAGTAAGCGAATTACTATAGGTGCAAATGGCGTTGACTGCTGCATTTTGGAGACTAGAATCCAGGACAGTAGTCAACGTATGGAACTAACAGCACCCGCACTGTCTACCCGATACTGGTTATACACTTCGGGTGATTCCACGGCCGCCGTTACCGGTCAGGCTGGAGTAGGTATAGTCCTCAGCACGACGGCCGCAGCCGCATTGGTAATTGGATTCTTGTTAGCGGTGGACGTTAAGCAATCTGCTTTGCGGATTCTACTGAAGCTAGCTTAAGATGCAAAACTTCGAGAGATCTTTTCACTGTATCTCTCTATGTTCCAGCTGACTGTAGTGACATCGGCGTCAAGGACGCATTTTACTCGGATCTGGCCACTCTCCTTCGGTCGACACATGGTTCTGATATAGTCGTTCTGGCCGGAGATATGAACGCCCAGGTCGGTCGCCTTGGTGAGGCCGAGTCTCGTTTAGGTGGCAGGTTTGGGATAGCATCACATCGCTCGGATAATGGCGGGCGATTGTTGCAGCTGTGCGCTGAGCATAAGCTATTTTTAGCCAGCACTAGTTTTAGGCATCGTGCACGTCATTGCTATACTTGGTGCCTTCTCCGAATCAGGCCTGGTCTCAGATAGACCACATAGCCTGTTAGTTATAGGTGGCGTGGTTCCATTCAGGACTGTCGTTCTTATTGGAGCACATGCTTGGATTCAGATCATGCGTTGGTACATAACCATTTTGGCTTTATTTTTGTTGACCAACGACCCCACCGATGACAACAGCTAGCTGTGAGGAACTGGCTATACCGTCGGTAAAGCATACGTGCAGAAACAGCTTAGCCGTTCTCACTCTGCAGATCCTAATAGCTGTTGGACCGAGATCTCACAGGCCATTCATGAAGCAGGTACTGTAGCATGCGGCACAGGGGTTCGTGGGTTAAACAAACATTGGATTTCGGAGAAATCCGTTGGAGTTGTTAGAAACCAGACGGAATATAATAAGTTTAGGGAACTGAAACGTATTCTAAACACTGATCGTTAAGCTTGTTTAATGAGGAAAGTTAAGGAAATCTAAACGGCCTTTGCTTAAAGGAAAATCGACAGACCCTTAGAGCTTATCCAAGCTACTGGTCGGTAGATTTGGAACCACCCACTGAGACTGAGGTTCGCAATTGCCTTTCGGCTCTCAATCGTAATAGGGCTGCTGGCCCAGATGATCTCGTGCCGGCACTTTTCAAAGAAGGTGGAGAGGCGTTAGTAGAGGCATTGACTCAGTTGTTTCAACTTGTGTGGACGACGGAGACCATCCCTCCGTGCTGGGGTCACTCGATAATAGTTCCCATATTTAAGAAAGGAGCCCGGGGCTCTTGCGAAAACCATAGAGGGATTAGTTTGACCCCAGTCATTTCAAGGGTTCTGGCATCCATTATACTTCGTCGACTCACTGCAGTTCGGGAAGTAAACATTAGGAAGAACAGGCAGGGTTTCGCCCTGGGCGGGGTTGTATAGATCACATTTTCACCCTTCGCCAAATTCTGGAGCAGCGTCATGTGTACCGCCAGCCAACAATCGCCGTATTCCTCGACTATAAAGGTGCGTTTGATTCGGTAGACCGATCTACACTTTTAGAGTCGCTTAAACGTAGGGGTGTACCGACTAAGTATGTGAACATACTGTCGGCGCTTTATTCCCATACTTCAGCTCAGGTTAGGGTTTACGGTGAACTGTCTGACAGTTTCAGCACCAGGAGCGGCGTACGTCAAGGCTGTCCCCTTTCACCATTTTTGTTCAATTTCGTCATAGACGAAATAATGGAGGACTGTCTCCGGACACTCACAAGATGCAGGCGTGGGCCTCCTTCCTGGTGAAAGACTGACTGATCTTGATTATGCTGATGACGAGGTGTTATTGGTTGACAACTTTCGAGCTGTATAAACAACTCTAGACGCTATTTCATGTTCTGTTAAATACTTCGGAATGCGCTTTGCAGCCTCAAAATGTAAAGTGCTTCCGAAGTAACGTTGCAGTTGCAAAGAGTTGACGTTGGATGCTGAAGTTATGGGGTTTATTACTAGCTTGTGCGGTTAGAAAGTGGCGTCAGCAACAACGGAGGTACAAGAGATGAAATGGAAGCTGTCTCGCTGACGACGCCTTACTTTCACCTACAGCTCGGTTGTTTGTTTGCAAGGATGTATTCGCGTTGGCGCTGTATGTTTTGATATAGATGTAGCTATTTTTAGTGGTTAGTCACTTTTCCACCTCCCCTACTCTTCTTTCTTCCTATATAATTTTCTTCATCTTCGTGGTTGTGTGGCAGCTAAGCATCAGTGTGAACCACTGATGTATATGCTGTCTATGATGATGATTGATGATGTGTCCTCAAGGCTGTGTCGGTAATCGCCAGTCTTAGGACGTTCCAGCGGCGATAGAACGGCATTGGCCTTCTGATGTCATAAAAATTTCTATATAAGCGAAAATTGTGTGGCAGTTTTAGCAGCATTTCAACCACTGATGTATACTGTCTAATATTACTCTCATCATCACTGTGAATGCAAAGCGAGCATGATAGAGTCCTTTTCAGCCAACGTACATAAAGTCACCGTATGGTCATTTATGTGTGTTTTCTTTGAGACAGATGAAAATCCTCTGCGTCTGCTTGACATGCGCTTCCTCACCGTCTTACCCTCTTTAACTCGTATTTAACTTTTGTGTTGAAATTTCTGTGTCTTTGCTATCTCATATTTGGCAACGTGTCGGCGGCATTATTCCTTAATATACTTTTAAATTTTATATTTATAATATTATATATATTATAGTGTTATATACTCAATCAAAGATTATATTAATATATATATATATTCATATATTATGATATAATTATGGAATTATTCTTGTTTTTATGAGTAACGAGCTGTTACCAAGATTGGTGGCGAGCCACTTTTCATAACAAAAACTATAATTCGGTTGCCCTATTGACACAGCCTTCGTGATGTCTGTAAGTTCTTGCTATCAAGTATAAAATTCTTCGGGTTCCATATGTATGTGATCTGCTTACCACGCATCGATATCCTGTGATTGAGCAGCAGTCGTTAGCAGCAAATACAACCGAGACTCACATTCGTTATTGCGTGTACTTTGAATAATCACACTTCCACAAAAGCGTGCACGTCCATTTTGTCTTCCATAGTCGGAGAACTTCGTTATTCCGAGGACAACAAGAAGCCCCTTAACACCTACCGATGACACTATATTGTTAGAGATCCAGAAATTAACAGGTTAGTAATGTGCAAGCCGGTGGAACCATAAAACGTCCTCAGCAGTCCGGACATAAACTTCTTCCTTGGTCATTCTGATGGTACCTATCGGAGTTATACAGAGATCGTTAGTTCAAATCGTAAGGTCAGCGTCAATAAATGGGTGTTATAACTTTGAATTTCGCGCCTACTAACCCACTTATGGTGTCCTCTGGCGTTCTTTGATAAGTGTTCATAATTGTGATACACTTTTGTTTATACTGTTTATCTTTTTTGCCATTATATCTCTGTCGAGGTTGCTCATAGGCTTAAATGTGTTTTCTCGGACTCGTACTTTTCATGCATTTACATTCGAGTACTGTTGTTTGATCAGTGTTAACTGGTTCATATTATGTACGCATATACCTATGGTCAACGTGTTGATCACGTCATAATTCATGCTTCTTTTCCTGAGTATTACTGCACCATCTCTAGACTCTTAACCGTTACACACACCACCGTTCCATATTGTTCTTTTGTTTGTATGCACATGTCCACATACCGTGAGACAGCCAGTTTATGTGTTCAGGAGTTTTGGGAAGCTGACTGGTGAGACACCGCGATGTGTTATGCTTGTAACATCAATAACATGGTTGACCCAGCCTCTAAGCCATAGATAGTTGTGTTGCTTCGCTGAAAAAAACGACCACACACAATTCAGCCTCTTGGATGTATCAGCAAATGCGCGTCACCACAACAGTGACACAAACGGTAACGTTGTGTGCGACACATGGACTCGAAGATGACTGAAAACAAGATTCATTCAGTTTCAAGTGGATTATTGATTGGGGCAACAAAAATGAGAGTTAATCCGCCGTTATTTGAATGCAAAGATCAGAACAGTTTTGTTATTCGCATGAACTTCCTGAATAGAAACTGCCTAATGTCCATGTTGCGAGGTTCCAGTGTGGTGGATTATCAAGCGGGAGGTGAGAGTATTCCAACACTTGGCGGAATACCTCAACGCGGGGAGGTCCGTCCAAAAGCCCACAGCGAGCAGATCGGGGACAACGTGGGCGACCGGATGAGTCATCGCTCGACTGGATCGGATCAACGGGCGAGGCATGGCAGGCAAAATAGGATGGATGACCTGATCGGGGCGCGGTTATTCCAACACTCAAAGGAATATCTCGACACGGCCGCGGAATACGGTCAAAGCCCACAGTGGATAGATTGCGGACAACACGAGCGACCGGACGAGCTATCGCTCAACAAGATCGGACTAACGGACGAGGAGTGGCAGGCGGAAAACCCCCGGTAGAAGGCGCCGATCACACACGTAAACCGGGCAGAAGTGCACACGACGTGTGAGCGGAAACCTGGGCGTGTTGTGGACTGGAATGATGACTCATAAACGCGAGCGCATGCGTAGCGTGGTAACTATCGTGTTGGACAATAAAGATTGTGCTTTATTGGACGCCTTTTCGCTACACTAGTATCATGATCTTTAATGTGCTTCTGTATTACCGGCCTGGTAGTGTTATTGCCAAGTTTTCAGTATCACACTGATGCGCATTCTCTTCAATTTGTGGATTGTGATTAGAAGCTTGGTGAAATGCTTCATATCCACGTACCAACCTGGGAGTTCAAATGAATGATATTTAATTCAATTACTATCATTTGCCTTTTGAACGTTATGAAGACGTCAGCATGTTAACTTATATGTTCGGTTTTTCGGTGCCAACGGCACATTAAAATCACCAGCAAACTAGTATGGAAATTCATTAATGTAACTGACTTTTACAGTTTCCAACACTATTCTACTTAATAAGTAATGAGCAAACACGGAGGTGAATATTGTTGTAGCCATCAGTCAGATGAAGTAGCGCAGATCGTATTCAGAAGTATGTAACATAACCCGTGGTAATACTAAAATATTGTAAGGCCTACGTTATAGGGCTGGGAAAAATGTACGTTCATTTAAAACTGTCTTGATCAACTAGCTTTTCATCAATCTAAGGATTTGGATACAACTCCGGCAGATTGGTCAATTCGAATTCACTCTATGCGCACCTAACCAGTTTCGGTTGTGTCTTATAATGGGTCACTTGTTGAGGATGTTCAGAAATAGCTCCAATTTACCTAATTGGTGATTTTTACACTCGATCGCCAAGTCAGGTTAATACTAAGCTTTGTGAGTCTTTGAAGATGAGTCTTCGGATTTACTGCACGTGTGCATCCTCAAAAAAAAAACACGAAAATAACGAATTCTGGGGATTCGAGTTACGAAATGTAATCAATAATAATGAAACTCATGAATAATTCAGGGGACGGTTACAACCACCTTCAAGTAAAAGGAATTATTAAGTCGATTTCTTGTGTAGCCCTTTTATAGGAAGGTTGGATTTGTGTAGAAATCGAACGTGAGGGCAAGCAATGCAACAGTTATGAGTTAAACAACACACTTGATTGTAGCTTTCGTATTTCCACAGACATTTCAGTCAGCTTCTTTCGAAAAGATGCATTTTACTGTAGTTTCTCTCTTGCTACGGCTCAACGGTAGTGCATATCCTCACAACGACCTGGATTTGAACTCAGACCACGTTGTCATGAGGCAACCGTGTTGATTACTGTGCCATTGAGCTCACACTGAACACAACCGAATTGTCGTAACCAAACGATCGAGTTATATTGACCAACATGTTTCCTATTACTCACCGTAGGAAGAATAAGTCCTGCTGCGCGCTTTAAAACCCTGCAAAATCTGATGGTTTAGAAGCACACCAAGAGAGATCTGAATAGAGGACGAGCTGTTCCACGTAAACTTTTGACTGCAGGTGCTTGGTTTACGAGAAATTTTCTTAGAAGGTGGTATATTATTTAAAAATCTTAAAAACTTAAAAAACCTTCGATATTAATCCACGGAAATTAACTGTTCACCACTTACGTAACCTCTGGGAACCCACAAACCTCAAGGGCTTCTATGTGGCCAGCTGATCGTTTACCGTACCGGGCATTATATACTGAGACCACCAACAGTTGGGTGAAACCACGTGGTGGTCAAGCGACAACGTGGTCACGAAATATGAAAACCCTGACTGCTCCACTGAGTAAAGTGGGTAGGTGTCGCCTGCCTGGATGGGGTCCTCGTGATCACTCAAACCGCTGGTTGGAGACGCTATCCGAGATGGCGGCGTGTCGCAGTCAATGGCGTACCTGCATCCATTTCTAGTTCTTTTGCTTAGACTTCTATTAATTTTCAACCTTCTTAGTAACGTTTTCTTCTAGGATATTCCACGTCACTGTTGAGGTGAGCGGCAGCCCGAGCCACAGTACCTTTTGGTCAGGCTCATGGCTGATATGATGATGATGATGATGATGATGAGTTTTGAACCTAGTTCACTACGTCAACAGTGACTCCGATCTCCTAAAGCGAAGTCAATCAACCACATTCTCGTTTAAATGCTCGTTGGTGGACAGGGTATTCTAAGGTTAACTAACACCGATTCAAAGATGGAAAAACTGTCTTCAATGAATGTTGCACCCTTCAGGTCATGTTAAAAACTGCACGCTTATCCCCACCGTGAAGGACCTCAACGTCCCAGTATGCATTCAAATTGTAGTAGTAACGGATAGGGAAGAATGTCAAGTCTGGCAAATGGACAAGTCCAACCGCACACCAAACGAACATACTCCCTAGGAGCTGGCTGCTTCTCCGCTATCCCATCATCATCCGCTTCAACAAGCACGCATCTTTCCCAGGCTCTTAATCCAGACCACCTGGCTCCTCTGTAACACTTGAAGGAATAATGTTTCAAGGTCATGCGGTGGCCGGAGTGAGTACTCAGTTCGTTATTCTACTACCTGAGGTTGACCAAAAAATTTCATTCTTTCCCTCCATTTATATTGGATCATACCATACACCAAACTCGTTCATTTGTCATTCAAAAGTTCGCTTACAGGTTCCTCACATGTCAGCGTGTTTCAATGCCACTGGATGTCAACACGCTTTGAACATAAAACAAATGGAACATCGCATTTACTTGCTTTGACTGTGCATTCATTTTAGTTATGGGTGAACATTAAGAGTACCCAAAACGCTAGCTTCACGCTGATCTCCCCCCCAAAAAAAAACATTTTATGGCAGAATTACCTTTTTTCTACAGGTTCTTTGATCAACTGATACATAATATACAGCCAAAAGTTTTTAGATCGTGCTGAAGATTGTATCAGAATTTTCAAAGTTGGGATTCAGAGGTCAAGTAGATGATGGATAAAAACTGAAGCGGATAATAGTCCTAGTAATTACGAAAAGCAAACTTGTACGTGCTTGTGAACTTTGATGGCGCGTTCGAAGTTTTTCATGTCCGGGTGACCACGCGGCAAGATACATGACT
>LOND01002260.1:6223-23529 GCA_014220965.1 Paragonimus kellicotti | reverse complement strand
CTTTCAATGCTCAACTGTACACCGTCTATAACATCTCCCTACCAATGGGCGGGTGCTATGCCTGGTCGTACGCCAGATTCAGTCGTCGGTTCCAACGAAATGGGTCATTCCAGTGAACTAAACTCAGACAGCCAAGTGCAGGAGTGCGTCTCAAAACAGAAGCCGGTAGCGAAGCCACGACAACGGCGCTTAAAGCGAACCAAGTCGACCTCAGCTACGCCCATGTTACCTCCGGTTAACTGGATTAATACAAATATGCTAGAAGATCGCGTGGTCGAAGATGAGACTGATCGAAGTCATTGGGGTGCACTCCGGCATTTACCCGTCACTACGGAAGTAATTATCGATAGGACACCACAGGGATTTGGATTCAGTATTGCTGGTGGATGGGATGATAGGACCGGTTCAACTGAAATGAATACAGGCATATACGTCACACGGGTCTTGCCTGGAGGTGCTGCCGAACGAGACGGAGGTTTACGGTGAGTTGTGATTTGGAACTGTGTCCTCGGACGCATAGAGGTTTGTATGATAACTGGTTGACAAACGTACCACTCTGCAGGAAACGATCAGGAGTTGGTTGGTATTAGATGAACAAAAATAATCTTTGATAAATTTTTCAGCCAGTCTACTTCACTTGACCTCTAGACTTGAGTTTCGCTCTTTTTAGGGCATGTTAAATATTGTATATGACTAATAAACGAACATTTGAATGGGATGACGGTTGAACCGTACCTAACGTAATTTCAGCGATACAGTGGTTAACAAGGCTGCTTCACAAGACATTGGATTGGAGCTTGAATCCTGACGGGGAAAAGATATGTAATACTGGTTTTCTCTTATAGGGACAAGAGTTGAATTTAAAGTCATTGTCCGCAATATGCTGACTGACACACCATGTAAATGCGATCAACTGTAAGTGATGTTCAAGTTTCGTCAACAAATCCTCTGACTACTTACTAGTAATTAAACTTCAATTTTTCATTATTCGCAAACATGAGGATTTTTTCTATGCCAGGATTGGGGAAGTTTCCCTATTAAACGCAGTTACTACATTTCCGTGATAATCGTCTCCCCCAATTTGTGTTGTGTTCATTGAGTTGGGTGAACAATGCAACCCGATAAGGCCCACTCGCCATTTTCTTAATTCTCTCACTTTGTTAACCTTGAGGCAATGGGTTGGTTGGACGCCAGATAGTCTAGAGCACTGCAGTACGATGATGATCAACTGAATGCGTCCTCTCCTGAACGGACCAAAGACTGACACGGAGCTCGATCACCACAGTCAACAGAAGTTCTTATTAGATAGTTTAAAACTAGCTGTATTTGTAGATGTGCAATAGGCCCTGCGAAATAAATTTCTCCATCTGGTTTGTGATATGCTTTGGGTATGTCGTCACACTCGGTATTAGTGATCCACAAATGTCCGTCTGCACTTGTAAGTTCATTGCGGATCCTAAGCAGGACAGGAAAGACTGCGCGTAGATCGCAAACGATCGTCAGCTCAAATTGTCTGGTTTGAAAGGTATTGCTTGATAGACTACCCAGCGACCGTCTTATGGGCTTCCATTTTTCAAAACTCCCACTTAACTCTAGGTTACTACTTCTGAATTTATTGCAACCTCTCATTTATCGTTTTACAGATGTAAACTCGATTCTAATGAAACGATTGTATGCGGTATTGAGGATGTATCTCTTGAATATTTCGCAGTTCATTCTTATCCTATTGAAAATTGTGGCCTCCTTATTCCCAACCTTTTTGAAGCAGACTTTTTCCGCTAAGTCTTGATCGCTTCTTACTTTTTTGTTACTGTTAAGAAGTCGTTTTTCAAATTTTTGTGTAACCTTAACTACCTCCTAACTGAATGCGTCTCCCGAGTTCAGACATATTGCCAGCTGGCTTTTTTTCTTAGTTCCGCTCTTATTAGTACACCTGAGAAGGGTCATTCCTTGTCAAAGCAGGTATGTCCTCTTTGAAGGCAGTATATTGACTACCGCACCATTGATGGCGTTTAGCCCGAATTGCTTGTGAGCCATGTTGTGTCATTTACTTTTTCGTTATACATATTTCTCTTTTTACATGGTCGTAATCATAAACCAGTCTAAAATGTCGATTTATTCCAGTCAACAAGAATGCTGTACTAAAGTGGTGGAGGGAGAACACGACGTCTTAGTTATCGTTACATCCCTTAAAATTGCTTATTCAGCATCGACAGTCACGTGAAATGATCGTGTCCAATCCAGCTTCGTTGGTTTAAGGAATGCTAATTTCATATATCCAAAGATTTTAATTGCAACCAGTTATTTAGAATAATCGTTTCCACTAAATATTGCGTTTGATTTCCAGACGACCGTTCCACCTGAATTCTATGCCTGTGTTTCGTATACAAAACTTCCAACAGTGTAGTTACGAAGATCAGACGTATAGGGAACCAGTACTTTAGTAACTGAGTTCGTCAGACTGTGCTGAGTGGCTTCGAATCCTGAGTTCTGTCTTTTCAATTTTGTTACGAAATAATCCGTTGGATGCAGTACCCCCCACTTTTTCCTGATCATCATAAGTTTCGACAACCGAGGAAAAGAGCCGTGCATATGAATTTTGTCGTTATGCTGAGTTCTGTTCGTAAATGAAAGATGAGTTGATGTTAAGTTAGGTGAACTGTAGAGAAAGTTGTCGACCTACAATCTTGTCAATATGAAACACTGAAACACGAAAGAAGCATTCTAAGAGTATTTCACATTTAGCGACTTGTTGAGTCTGTTGGTCAACAGGCTAGGTCTGCCATGCGTGACATCTTCCCATCTGCGCTCGCATAACCTTTATAGCTCAGTCTCTAGCCCGGCAGACTAGTTGCCAACGGTGAAGATAAAAACTGATGAGTAGTAGGGGATTTGGTTAATTTCAAGTTGAACATCACCCACAATTGATCGCAGCTGTCGCATTCCCATAGACTTTCCAGTCGGCCCCTTTCGAAAAGAAGCACTAGACTCGAGTTTCGCTCTCATTAGAGCTCGTCAGTAGTGCATATCCTTGCCACTGCCGGGACTAGAACTCCGGCCATTCTTTCATGAGGCAACCGTGTTTACCACTGCGCCATTGACCTCACATTAGGCACGACCGAATTATCATATGTGAACGCTCAACCACTTTCGCTTGTGAGTAATGATCAGGTTGCCCGATCGCCTCGAGAGGAGACACAGTTACTGTCTGTTAACTCCAATCGATGACCCCTCGACTAGGACTTCTCATTACTCACAAGCGAAAGTGGTTGAGCGTTCACATATGATAATTCGGTCGTGCCTAATGTGAGGTCAATGGCGCAGTGGTAAACACGGTTGCCTCATGAAAGCGTGGCCGGAGTTCTAGTCCCGGCAGTGGCAAGGATATGCACTACTGACGAGCTCTAATGAGAGCGAAACTCGAGTCTAGTGCTTCTTTTCGAAAGGGGCCGACTGGAAAGTCTATGGGAATGCGACAGCTGCGATCAATTGTGAGTGATGTTCAATCTGCGTGAACGCAGCAGTGCTTGTTGACCATGTGAGCCGGGCGATCGGAGCCTGTTCAGCACACATACTACCTGCTAAATTTCTGGCGCATCCATTTCAAATAACCCTACTGATTATCACGTGTCATATGTTTACACATGGTGGATTTGATTAACTGAGTCAACGGAGTGAGCCAGGTTTATACACGAGAAGAAGTGGGTACGGTATTTTGTCATCAAAATAAATAAACCGTAGTTGTATCCGTTTGTCGGGTGTGTTAGAAAAAACCTCAGTGAGACGAGAAAATTTAATAATTCACATCAGTTTGGTTGGATACACCAAGCTTAGCTATACAACGCGTGTGTTCAAATGATCAATACTAGGTGGTCGGGCTAGCGCTTGTGTGAATATACTGCTATACTCGTTGAGTGTTTTCATGAGTGGATTTTGAGCGGATTGTGGTAATATCTGCGACTATCATTATGCGACCTTTGATCTAGGTCTATTGTATCCTACTCACCAGATAGACGTGTTTGAATGAAGTAGCTGTGTTAGTGGGTTGAAATATGATGTGACTAATTGCTTTTGATTTTGCTCGCTTGACAACCATGATGATATAAAATGTTATGTAATTGGCCCGATGATGAATAACCGAAAACAGACTGTTCGCCAAAACACTTTTTTACTTCTAATGTCTTAACAAAAGTTATGGAACTCACCTGTTATCGAGTCCATTTGGAATCATTTTCACTCCCTTCACGTCACCTGACTACAGGACTTATTAACGTTTGGTTGCCTTTCCAATGGTTATACAGTTATCCTCTGGCCTTTGTCTAATCGTTCAAGTCAGCGTAGCCACTTCTAATAGGACTATTAAATTTAAGGCTCGATGCGACTGCAGTACACGCATGTCTCACTTATATTGTCGTTGAGGCACGCTTGAAAGATCTTCAGAAGTAGTTGACAGACTTTTTTGGAATGACAATCATTCTCTAGTCCCACAGCTACCTCAGTCTTTATGCAGTACTGTGAAAATATTTGTGTACAGACCCATGCGTTCTCCTACACAAACATACTTTTCTTCAACGTTGACTTGTTCAGCCGGGTTCCCAATGGATTCTGAACCAGTTTAGCCGAAGCTCACTGAGCAACCGGGTGTGACCCACCCGGCACTTGACTTCAGTACTGATTTCGTAATCGCCTGATCTCATTCCCATTTCAACCGCTTTAATTCATATATCTTTTCATTATTTATGAATTTGTGATGACGTTCAGAACTGAATTGCCACCTTTCACGATGTGTCGAAAGAATTGCTGACGCACTTGACTAGTTTAGCGAAATTCTATCTATTTTATTTACGTATTTGCTTTCCATTGATTACTTTTTGAAAATATTCAAGTTGCTTGTTATCTTCAGCTGAACAGTTGGTTTCACGTTACATTTAGCGATCCCTTTACCAACTACACTTGATGGAAGCTAACGATACGGAGACGTCGAAACCGTATGCATTGCAACGCGAACCGCAGGGTGAATTTGACATAGGACTTTCACACCCTGACAGACGACGTCCTTATCCTGGCATTCCACTAAATCAGAGCAATTCAACGCTTTCCTTTTTCAATGCTCAACTGTACACCGTCTATAACATCTCCCTACCAATGGGCGGGTGCTATGCCTGGTCGTACGCCAGATTCAGTCGTCGGTTCCAACGAAATGGGTCATTCCAGTGAACTAAACTCAGACAGCCAAGTGCAGGAGTGCGTCTCAAAACAGAAGCCGGTAGCGAAGCCACGACAACGGCGCTTAAAGCGAACCAAGTCGACCTCAGCTACGCCCATGTTACCTCCGGTTAACTGGATTAATACAAATATGCTAGAAGATCGCGTGGTCGAAGATGAGACTGATCGAAGTCATTGGGGTGCACTCCGGCATTTACCCGTCACTACGGAAGTAATTATCGATAGGACACCACAGGGATTTGGATTCAGTATTGCTGGTGGATGGGATGATAGGACCGGTTCAACTGAAATGAATACAGGCATATACGTCACACGGGTCTTGCCTGGAGGTGCTGCCGAACGAGACGGAGGTTTACGGTGAGTTGTGATTTGGAACTGTGTCCTCGGACGCATAGAGGTTTGTATGATAACTGGTTGACAAACGTACCACTCTGCAGGAAACGATCAGGAGTTGGTTGGTATTAGATGAACAAAAATAATCTTTGATAAATTTTTCAGCCAGTCTACTTCACTTGACCTCTAGACTTGAGTTTCGCTCTTTTTAGGGCATGTTAATATTTGTATATGACTAATAAACGAACATTTGAATGGGATGACGGTTGAACCGTACCTAACGTAATTTCAGCGATACAGTGGTTAACAAGGCTGCTTCACAAGACATTGGATTGGAGCTTGAATCCTGACGGGGAAAAGATATGTAATACTGGTTTTCTCTTATAGGGACAAGAGTTGAATTTAAAGTCATTGTCCGCAATATGCTGACTGACACACCATGTAAATGCGATCAACTGTAAGTGATGTTCAAGTTTCGTCAACAAATCCTCTGACTACTTACTAGTAATTAAACTTCAATTTTTCATTATTCGCAAACATGAGGATTTTTTCTATGCCAGGATTGGGGAAGTTTCCCTATTAAACGCAGTTACTACATTTCCGTGATAATCGTCTCCCCCAATTTGTGTTGTGTTCATTGAGTTGGGTGAACAATGCAACCCGATAAGGCCCACTCGCCATTTTCTTAATTCTCTCACTTTGTTAACCTTGAGGCAATGGGTTGGTTGGACGCCAGATAGTCTAGAGCACTGCAGTACGATGATGATCAACTGAATGCGTCCTCTCCTGAACGGACCAAAGACTGACACGGAGCTCGATCACCACAGTCAACAGAAGTTCTTATTAGATAGTTTAAAACTAACTGTATTTGTAGATGTGCAATAGGCCCTGCGAAATAAATTTCTCCATCTGGTTTGTGATATGCTTTGGGTATGTCGTCACACTCGGTATTAGTGATCCACAAATGTCCGTCTGCACTTGTAAGTTCATTGCGGATCCTAAGCAGGACAGGAAAGACTGCGCGTAGATCGCAAACGATCGTCAGCTCAAATTGTCTGGTTTGAAAGGTATTGCTTGATAGACTACCCAGCGACCGTCTTATGGGCTTCCATTTTTCAAAACTCCCACTTAACTCTAGGTTACTACTTCTGAATTTATTGCAACCTCTCATTTATCGTTTTACAGATGTAAACTCGATTCTAATGAAACGATTGTATGCGGTATTGAGGATGTATCTCTTGAATATTTCGCAGTTCATTCTTATCCTATTGAAAATTGTGGCCTCCTTATTCCCAACCTTTTTGAAGCAGACTTTTTCCGCTAAGTCTTGATCGCTTCTTACTTTTTTGTTACTGTTAAGAAGTCGTTTTTCAAATTTTTGTGTAACCTTAACTACCTCCTAACTGAATGCGTCTCCCGAGTTCAGACATATTGCCAGCTGGCTTTTTTTCTTAGTTCCGCTCTTATTAGTACACCTGAGAAGGGTCATTCCTTGTCAAAGCAGGTATGTCCTCTTTGAAGGCGAGTATATTGACTACCGCACCATTGATGGCGTTTAGCCCGAATTGCTTGTGAGCCATGTTGTGTCATTTACTTTTTCGTTATACATATTTCTCTTTTTACATGGTCGTAATCATAAACCAGTCTAAAATGTCGATTTATTCCAGTCAACAAGAATGCTGTACTAAAGTGGTGGAGGGAGAACACGACGTCTTAGTTATCGTTACATCCCTTAAAATTGCTTATTCAGCATCGACAGTCACGTGAAATGATCGTGTCCAATCCAGCTTCGCTGGTTTAAGGAATGCTAATTTCATATATCCAAAGATTTAATTGCAACCAGTTATTTAGAATAATCGTTTCCACTAAATATTGCGTTTGATTTCCAGACGACCGTTCCACCTGAATTCTATGCCTGTGTTTCGTATACAAAACTTCCAACAGTGTAGTTACGAAGATCAGACGTATAGGGAAACCAGTACTTTAGTAACTGAGTTCGTCAGACTGTGCTGAGTGGCTTCGAATCCTGAGTTCTGTCTTTTCAATTTTGTTACGAAATAATCCGTTGGATGCAGTACCCCCCACTTTTTCCTGATCATCATAAGTTTCGACAACCGAGGAAAAGAGCCGTGCATATGAATTTTGTCGTTATGCTGAGTTCTGTTCGTAAATGAAAGATGAGTTGATGTTAAGTTAGGTGAACTGTAGAGAAAGTTGTCGACCTACAATCTTGTCAATATGAAACACTGAAACACGAAAGAAGCATTCTAAGAGTATTTCACATTTAGCGACTTGTTGAGTCTGTTGGTCAACAGGCTAGGTCTGCCATGCGTGACATCTTCCCATCTGCGCTCGCATAACCTTTATAGCTCAGTCTCTAGCCCGGCAGACTAGTTGCCAACGGTGAAGATAAAAACTGATGAGTAGTAGGGGATTTTGTTTTTATATAGATTGAACATCACCCACAATTGATCGCAGCTGTCGCATTCCCATAGACTTTCCAGTCGGCCCCTTTCGAAAAGAAGCACTAGACTCGAGTTTCGCTCTCATTAGAGCTCGTCAGTAGTGCATATCCTTGCCACTGCCGGGACTAGAACTCCGGCCATTCTTTCATGAGGCAACCGTGTTTACCACTGCGCCATTGACCTCACATTAGGCACGACCGAATTATCATATGTGAACGCTCAACCACTTTCGCTTGTGAGTAATGATCAGGTTGCCCGATCGCCTCGAGAGGAGACACAGTTACTGTCTGTTAACTCCAATCGATGACCCCTCGACTAGGACTTCTCTCCAAGTTGAAATCACAGAAATCATTGACTTGTTGAGCGGTATTTTGATTACTGACTGGAAAGTCTATGGGAATGCGACAGCTGCGATCAATTGTGGTGATGTTCAGTCTGTATGAAGATGAAAACGTAGAAGGAACTCCTGTCCTAATATTTACGTCTGTTTCACTACTGTCGCCAGCCCTCATGTTGTTTTCTTTGAATTACCATCCCGACTCTAAACAAATTGATAGGTCTACATGACATTCCTATACGTCTGACTCAAACAAACGTTCACAACCTAACTACTGAAAACTGAAGACACCGGAGGACTTCTGAAGACTCATTTTGCTGAATTGAATGTAAAGAACCAAGAGAAAACATTTTGTTTACCACGATTGACAAGATAGAGTGAAAACAATACGTACGGATCTTGGCACACTCAAGATAACGCCACTAAAAACGTGGATAATGGTGCGTCGTTTAGTAATGTTATTCAGTTTTGTTTAAGCCTGATTCGGTAATGCTGGATGATTAGGAAGAGCAGGATAAGGGAATTATCAATATTTTTTAGCCATTTGGACTCCCCTCGTATTTCTTTAGGGCGACTTCGAAGACTATTGAGGAACTTTTACCCATAGCGCAATTACCTGATGTGTCTGCTCTACGTAATATAACTGACTTCCAGTAGCTAACGGCTTTAAGGCAATTCGATTGAATTGGAATTGGTAACACTTCTAGAGTACCACTGGCCGATACTAATGTACCCGCCGTCGGCCATCGCCTGAAGCTCCAGAATAAACGTAGATGCTGGAGCCTCGTTGTGCACACTGTGCATACATCACAAAGCTTTGACACCGTTATTCAAGCGGTATCTGACTTAAGCCGGTGGTGCTTCCTAGAGTCACTTGCTGGGTTCATTGATCTAACAATCGCTGACGTAACTCACCTGTTCCGTTCGCCATACTTATCTCGAAAAGCGCTTCTCAGTTTAATGACTTTCCTAGGGGAACGCATTCTAAAGTGGATTAGAGACTCACCTCATCCGCCTAACCAATGTTTCTAACGCTCAACTTCGTCATCTTTCTGCAGATGAGAAGCGGGTCAGTTAAGTGTTCAAAGTCCGCGCACAACGCACTGAAAATAGTGAAACTGTGCTATAGCTGGGCGCAGCTCACCGTTTCTAGTTCGAATATGTACCAAAATCCCTTTTTCCATCCAAAAACGCCTGCTTCTCGAAGAAAACAATTATGTCCAGTCAGACTTGACGAAGAATCTCAGAACGGTCTAGAGATAACCTTCATAATCACTTATCTATCCGACTTTCAGTCTGCCGCGCTCATTGGTTGCTTAATGAGCTTAATCACCACTTTTGGCAACTGCTCTACAACCTTCTGATTCGTGCATATCTGTAGGCAACCGTGCACCATGTATATAATCCTGGATTGTCCTTTCTGTTATGCACTTTTGGAGCCGAACACTGATTTTCTGTACTCGTCTTTTGATTAACAAGGTCAGTCGTACTATTACTGGGGATGTAGACTTTCGGTTTCCTCATGTCATGTTAGAAAATTCAAATATTCTCAAGTACTGTTTTATTCCGTGGCTGATCAAGTCTGTCTTTTCGGGTGTTTACAGCAGCGTATCACATTTCAAAACAGAAGAGTCATTGTATCACATAGTGATTGCCCTCTCCACGTTAGCCATGGACTCAGCTCGATCATATAGCAATCACTTATGGGTGGTTCTACTCTGTTAAAGACCGTGGTACATTTTGAACGAACCATGTTAACTTGGATCGTGCTGTTACGGGTACTTGTTTTGACTTGCTGTTTGTCTTTAGGCCATGGGTCTGTAGCTGCAAAATAATTAACTGGAATTCGGGTGAGGAAAGTTTAAAGAACGCATACCCGAAAGCACTGGTGAACAGGTTGCCCAGTTTGACTCATTTGAGAGTACCTGACAAACACTTGCAACAAAAATCATCGGGTGGGGGAACTTGCCGTGAAGAGTTGATTCGAAGTAACTGTACAGTTGCTTTGAATTGGGTTTCCGTCACCTCAGTGAAACCTATACGCGTTCGATGCACGATTCCGGCTGGCTCTGAGATGGAACTGGCCTTTCTATACTTAAACATCATAACACTATTATCCCTTATTCGTGGGTGTGCTGGCCGTCGATTAGGTGTAAGTGATGCTGTGCGCGAAAAAGATGGTTCACTCATCATCAGTTGATTGCACTGACTTGACTGATAGTCTAAACGTTATGAGGAACGTATCAGCTGGCCTCAACCAGACCACATAGACGACGGAACCCAAATAGACAGCTATTGATTTCGAGACGGCCTCCCATCGAAAACAGAATTGACCTTGTTGAAGCGTAACGAAGCTTCTTTCTCCCTTTTTTTCGAGTGCGGCTGCAACAGGTTGATATCAGAACTGACAAAACTCCTCCAGACGATTTGGGAGACTGAAGAGGTACCTCGCGATTGGTGCTTATCAACAGTAATTCCCGTTTTCAAAAAGGGCCCGAAGTCTATGTGACACCACAGAGGCATCAGTTCTGGTGTCTGTTGCTTCCAAGTTACTCACTGGTCTCATTTTACGTCGGCTCACTAAACCCAGAGAAAGTCAGATACGTGAAGAACAGGCAGGATTCCGATCCGGTCGAGGGTGCGTTGACCACATTTTTATGTTGCAACAGACCTCGGAGGATTGGCAACCTCGCAGCTGATTTTCGTGGTCTTTTTGGACCTAAACGTTGCTTTCGATCCATTTGTTAACATTCTCTGGAACTGTCTTCTTCGTGATGCACTATGAGAGAAGTAGTCGACTCTGTCGAGATCACTGTATGGTCAATCTGCAAGCCGAATGGGAGTTTGCGGACAACCATCCCCGATGTACATCACTTCTTCGGGTGTCCAGTCTTCACCTCCTCGTTCACTTCTTTACCAAACGACATTCTGAAAGGTGTGCCTGAGGAATCCAATTAGCTTGATATTGCTGGCGTGATATCAACAAGCATTGCAAAAACACGTGTTCCCTATGCCAACCTGCATCAACTGTGGTGTCTAAAAGACACTTGGTTGTCGCTGAAAGGAAGAGGTGTATGCTTTTCGCGTTTTCTCTGAACGTGAACGTTATCTGTTCGCGAAGAGGATATCCACAGACTTAATGTTTCACCATTGTTGTCTCCATCATTCAGTCCGTATCAAGTGAGATGATTGCGTGAGCAATGCGGCAGTTCGCCGGCGCGTATTCCGGAACGCTCGGGATGCGCGATCAATTGGTCAACTACTCACGTTGCACAGCCTGCGATGGTTGGGTCACGTACTCTGCATAACAGCTGAGCGTTTACCATAACAGGCATCATGCAATAAGACCACTAACAGTTGAGTAACACTGCGTGGTAGTCAAGTAACGACGCTGTAGTTACATGTGAAAACCTTGACTGTTCCACTGAGTAAAGTGGGTAGGTGTCGCCTGCCTGGATGGGGTCCTCGTGATCACTCAAACCGCTGGTTAGAGACGCTATCCGAGATGGCAGTGTGTCGCAGTGAGTTCCGTGCCTGAATTCATACTCCAAGTTTTTTCACTTAGATTTCTTTCGTTTTTAGTAAACTTTTCTAGTTTTTATTCCATGTCGCTGTTAAGGTAAGCGACGATATGGATCACAAAACCTTCTTCTCAGGCTCAAGGCTGTTTTGTATGAATAAACAAATTAATAGATCCAATTTTTTACAAACTGTTCGAGTTTTGAAATCCCTACACTTGACGAATCCTGAGTACCACAGACTCGGGCTGCTATACGTTAATTACAAGATGCTTTTGGATCTTTCTGAGTCAGTTTGATAACTACTTAACACCACTCAATACTGTACTCGCCTTCTTATTGTCAAATACAAATCGTCCTCTGTACCTGGGGATGTTGATACACTCTGCACGCAATAACATTCTGGATTTAGTTTCACACTTTTTTGATTAAATATTGCAATCATCCGGATTTAAGTTTCATATAACACAGTTTATACTGCAACTTCCTCCTTTGCTGCTGTATTTTTCAGAGGTATACTGGGAGCAGGACTGTTTCATCATATCCAGCATCATATGTGACGGTAAACGAGTCAAGAGCCGTCTTGCCTTATCACCGAAGTTGACCTAACGAGGAATCTGCAAGCAGCATCTTCGGCGATCATGTAACAATTAAATTTGATTAGTTATTCCAAGGTAGACAACTTATTCCCGAAAATATGAGTCTATAAGCCTGTCATAGGACGAATTTCGCAGCACTAAAGACAGCCGAGTTGGATTGAATGCTTCAATTTCGTCACTGCACACAGATTAGATCACCACTGACTGGTCAACGTTAAGAAACTTTCTGATATTAACATCCATATTCCAGTAACCTCCTCCTGCTTCAATAGAAACCAATACGCCTGAACGATAGAACCAAACATCTGATAACGATGAAACGGAAAAAGTGAAGTACATTTCACCCAAAGGACATCGAAATGGCATTTCTTGAATGTGCTATTCAAAACCACCGTCCCGTGAGCAGTTTGAGAGAGATAGGTTTAACCATAAGCAGGGTTTTGTTCAAAAGTTGCAACTAATCCTATGCTTTTCTACGAAGGAGTAGCTACGCATGTCAGCAGTAAGATCGGCAATTTGCACATTCAACCATCTTGTTGATTTACCGGCACAAATTCAGAGCCAGAAGACAATCTGGGTAAACGGTTTACAAGGTTACCTAACCTCACTTCACCAACGACCTTTGGATATATGGGGCAACGTAACTGAAGTATTCCAAAATTTGGTATAAGTCAGAAACCCTCTAGGGGCGTAACAAATCATTCGGTACAGACTAAATATTCCCTGTCTTCCTGAAGACTTATGTTACCAAATCGGAAAACTAGTTAAAAATGAACTCAGATCATTCGTTGCCAGCTGGCAGTTTGCCTAACAGTTTACCATCATGCCCATGTCTAAATATAGGTTCTTAGAAGATCTTGCAATCTTTCAATCACTGGTAGCATTGCTTTCAATGGTCTTCGAGCGTTCTCCGACCAGGGTATCCGACTTTGACATCATAACTACGCTTTGAGAGGACTCAAAGTTGGTTCGCTAAACAGATCTACCCATCCGTGTGCATTCTGCTTTGGAACGTTTATTGAACGTCAGACCGCAAGCTACATAATGCCCAACCTGACCGACTAGTCGTTATAAACACGGTATCACGTGGGCAGCATTTTCAGAGCTACTCTGCCTCGTAGGTTCCTCCAAGACCAGCAGGCTACATCACCAATATGCTTTGGAAAAAACGACGGGGCGATTTGAACTGTTAAAGCCGGTGGTCCGCTTAGCCCCTTCAATATCGACAACCGCAAACTCGTGCACATTTACCATCAGCATTCCTGTAGATACCATTTGGCGATATTATACTACTCGTATCCATGTGTGAACGAGATCTTAAGGTCCTAATGACAAACAAACTAAGTCTGCCTCAAATTGCGTAACCATAACAGGACAGCACAAATAACTTTGCGTCACTTTGGAAACATCTATAAAACTTTACACTCCGAAGTTTTTTCCCATTGTTTTGACCTCCGTAGTCCGTCATTACCTGAAACTAGACAACCAGACTTTCCGTCATTCCCTTAAAAAGCTTATGCATTGGAAAAGTGTGGGGCTTGGGAAAATCCCCTGCTCAGAAAGACCACGGAATCCCATCAGTTCTCAGTGGATTGCTGACACTTCAGGGGAGACCTAGTCGTTACCTATGAAATACTCCGCACCCTAAGTAATCCACTAGCGAATCCTCTCTCACTAAGAAATAATGAATATATCGGAATTATTTGCCGATACGGGATCATGAACGGGCAGGTTACTATGTGCACAGAACAGCTTTACAGTTACGGTGTATTAATAAAGAAACACATTGTCCAACTCAGTTTCCACGACCCATTTGGGTGAGAGTTTTGAAATTCTATGAGAACGGTCTACATGCGGGATTAAGCCTGTGCTGCAAGTTTCCTGAACACAACCTTAGCCAGTTCTCACACGTCATAGAACCTACATATCTAACGATGTACTGCAGTACTCGTTATTGGTTTGACTGCAACTCAGTAGCTTGGTTGAATTTTCATTTTATTCACTTTCATCCACTTTTCCGTGACACCACTAAGCCGTCCAATGCAATTTTTCTTGGACGAGCACAAAAGCAATAACTTCCTGCCCTCCAGTAACCTATAAACTGCGAACTTTACCGGAAGTATCCTGTGTACATAGGGCTTAGACATTCCATACTCCAGTCTCGGTGACTGATGAATTACACGTTCGTTCTTCTCCATTTGAGGATGGTCTGTTCATAAGATCACAGAAATCATTGACTTGTTGAGCGGTATTTTGATTACTGACTGGAAAGTCTATGGGAATGCGACAGCTGCGATCAATTGTGGGTGATGTTCAGTCTGTATGAAGATGAAAACGTAGAAGGAACTCCTGTCCTAATATTTACGTCTGTTTCACTACTGTCGCCAGCCCTCATGTTGTTTTCTTTGAATTACCATCCCGACTCTAAACAAATTGATAGGTCTACATGACATTCCTATACGTCTGACTCAAACAAACGTTCACAACCTAACTACTGAAAACTGAAGACACCGGAGGACTTCTGAAGACTCATTTTGCTGAATTGAATGTAAAGAACCAAGAGAAAACATTTTGTTTACCACGATTGACAAGATAGAGTGAAAACAATACGTACGGATCTTGGCACACTCAAGATAACGCCACTAAAAACGTGGATAATGGTGCGTCGTTTAGTAATGTTATTCAGTTTGTTTGAGCCTGATTCGGTAATGCTGGATGATTAGGAAGAGCAGGATAAGGGAATTATCAATATTTTTTAGCCATTTGGACTCCCCTCGTATTTCTTTAGGGCGACTTCGAAGACTATTGAGGAACTTTTACCCATAGCGCAATTACCTGATGTGTCTGCTCTACGTAATATAACTGACTTCCAGTAGCTAACGGCTTTAAGGCAATTCGATTGAATTGGAATTGGTAACACTTCTAGAGTACCACTGGCCGATACTAATGTACCCGCCGTCGGCCATCGCCTGAAGCTCCAGAATAAACGTAGATGCTGGAGCCTCGTTGTGCACACTGTGCATACATCACAAAGCTTTGACACCGTTATTCAAGCGGTATCTGACTTAAGCCGGTGGTGCTTCCTAGAGTCACTTGCTGGGTTCATTGATCTAACAATCGCTGACGTAACTCACCTGTTCCGTTCGCCATACTTATCTCGAAAAGCGCTTCTCAGTTTAATGACTTTCCTAGGGGAACGCATTCTAAAGTGGATTAGAGACTCACCTCATCCGCCTAACCAATGTTTCTAACGCTCAACTTCGTCATCTTTCTGCAGATGAGAAGCGGGTCAGTTAAGTGTTCAAAGTCCGCGCACAACGCACTGAAAATAGTGAAACTGTGCTATAGCTGGGCGCAGCTCACCGTTTCTAGTTCGAATATGTACCAAAATCCCTTTTTCCATCCAAAAACGCCTGCTTCTCGAAGAAAACAATTATGTCCAGTCAGACTTGACGAAGAATCTCAGAACGGTCTAGAGATAACCTTCATAATCACTTATCTATCCGACTTTCAGTCTGCCGCGCTCATTGGTTGCTTAATGAGCTTAATCACCACTTTTGGCAACTGCTCTACAACCTTCTGATTCGTGCATATCTGTAGGCAACCATGCACCATGTATCTGGATGCGTGCACACCGCATTTCGCTTTCTATCAACATGTGAAGTAGGAGTAAGTGGGCTATATATAAATACCTGCAGCCTGACAACTACTACTCATAGCAGAAAAAGGATACATAGTTGAGGGCTGATGCATAATTAAACTAGGTATAATCGTCGAAATGATGGAGACAGACCAGCGTGTAGGACTCATGTACAGTATAAAATAATATCCGGGATTATCTGTACAGCCTGTGTCAGAAAAGCTGGAGACGCAGGATCGTGTTGATACGATGTGCAGCTTTTGGGTTGTGATCTAGCTCGTCCTCGCGTCCTTTGCCCCTGGGGTGTAGCTGAAGCGTTCGTACTTCGGGACGTGACGTTGGAAGTTGTGTTGTAACGCTTCTGCGAGCCTGACCACGTGAACCCCTCTCCGTCACAGGCTTGCGCATGAGAACCACTTGGTGATTATGCGCGTTCGTATATATAATATATATATATATATATATATATATATATATATATAAGTGCCTGTGTGTGGTAACCACTGCGTTGACAGAAGAGGTGAGTGAAGGTGAGACTGGTTCAGCGCAGAGGTATCTGATGGTGTGACGGGGACTGTCAGATCGCGTGTTAGCTAGCGGAACCCCGAGTCCATGGCGGATTTACCCAAGGCTCGATAGCTCATTCTGTTTGCGTACCGAAAGCAAATGTGTCACGATCCGCTCTAGAAAGCATATAGGCTGGTACCCCGTTTTAACCCCTAGATCACTTATCTCATGGCCATGAGTGAATGGATTGTGATCCTGGAGCGAAATGCGTTGGACAAGTGCTTGTAGTTCAAATGCATAGGATCTGCAAGTATCCGCCTGAACCTCCACTTGAACTGAAACATTTTACTCACCCACACATCATCTCACCAATAAATTGTCTTACCAGTAGCCTCAGTGGTTGGTTGCCAGTGACGAAAAAGCTGTTGATAGTGAAGTTGGACTTTCAAGCCCTCGACTAGATAAGTCCAATAACCGTTGACACGTATATAACTGAGGAATGAATGATGGTCGAAATCACACCAGCAGAAAACGATTTGAAATAACGTCGTTGGAAACTCCTGCTACCGATTGAATGGATAAACGGAAACATACCAGCCGGACGCAGCCATATGCAAAAAACGGAGGAAAAACAATACAGTTTACCGGAGTAGCAGCTGTCACTGACGTCTTTCCAACCAC
>LOND01002259.1:22626-42005 GCA_014220965.1 Paragonimus kellicotti | reverse complement strand
TAACGTTTCTAGTTTATGTATCACAGTGAACGAGTGTTCAAAAGACTATTGTTGAATTAGCACGTGAGTGAATCACCCCAATGACAAAGGTAGATGAGGATTCATGCTAGCTCACATCGTAATGTTATTGTGTTCATCACTTCTACTACAATAAATTACGAGCATAAAAACCAACCGTAGTGAGTTACATTGTGATTCGGTGTAGAGAGCAGGTTGACCCAGAATTTGTGTATATTGGTAATGGCAACGATGCATATCACGCAGGCCTGACAACGTGTAATACTTCATTTCGAACCGAATTTGAACCGTTTTGCGTTTTCACTGAAAAGTGTATCCCATAAATCTGGTTAAGTTTCTACAGTCCTTCATTAGTCACTTGAGGCATAGTGAAACTGCATTATATTACATCGATCTACCACACAAATTAGCTAACATATGCAACGTATGCAAGAGTAACCTTATGATTTAAGTCAAGAATGTGATAGTGACCGTTCACTGATAATATGTTCGACTGACAACGTATACTGTCTTAATCATTCATTGGTTGTGCGCTTACTTATTGAATGTGGTCAATAGAGGTGGCCTGTCTTTTTTTGCTAACAGCCCAGATGGCCATTTTGACAATTGGATTACACAGAACATTTTCTACACATCTGATATTTGGTTTACTGTCATCTTCACTAAAAGTGCAGAATACGCTGCGATAGCTGTTGGCCCTGAATGACATGGTCGGGCAAGACAAGTTTGAGATAGGCCTAATCAGGTGCATTGTCACGGATTACTGCAACCTTCATCACAGCTGTTCATCTTCAGTTTAATTAACTCAGCGTGTAGGCTTACCCGTGCAGACAAACTACTACACAAACAATGAGACCTATCATGTGAAGTACCAGTGGCTTTGTTTACGTATAAATTTACGATAAAACTTTCGACGGAAATTCTGACTGACTAAGAAGAAGTAGAATGAATTTTGTTTTTCCGTCGCATGAAATTGTATTGGAAGATGATCCGCGGTGAGACAGTCGCCAAAAAATACTTGTCATGTCCGTCTGTTTTCATTTGCTTTTAACGTACAAGGTCCTGAAGTATGTCCGTTCGACCTAAAGAGCTAATACTTGAACTACTGATTATTGACAGTCAATACGGTATGCCTTTAAACAACGTACTAATTTGAAATACAACATGTGCAAACCATTTCAGCGCCTCCAGAATGCACTTCCGAGTCATATTGTTCACGCAATAACTTACACTTGAGCTCTTTTAATACCTATGTGTTGAACTTCCTAGTCCAAATAGCCAGCATTCTAATACTGTATTCAGATCACTTAATTTACCACAGGATGACAACATTCGAAATACGCCGTACTAAATACATGGGGCAAAATACTTCAAACCTTATATCCGACCCGTGTTTTTGTTGCAGTAGCTTCTACGTCGAACTGTGGAAGCTTCAGCTACTTGAAAGTTCCGTTGTATAGAAGTGCGTTAGACAAACTGCCATACAGATATTTTACACAACACAACAGTTTAGGCAAAAAATTAAAGTACAATCTACACGTTCCTATATACTAGTTGATAAAATCTGCCAATGTTGTACACATTAGTTAATGCGGCGTAACGTTGTACGTGAAAATAGCCAAATGTTATGCACCAGTTAAAAGCATAAATGGAACTGAGTGAACTTTTCATAACGAAAAGCGGACGTTATCGAAGTTATTCACCAAGCTAATTGTCGGTTTAATTATTTGTGACTGCGCAGCAACTCTCTCCAATTCGTTGGGCTCCGACTCTGGAATTTATCAGTTTACTCCCATTTTTTTTTCTATGCAAACATTGCACCATATTTTACTTGTAGGCGTACATGTTTTTGACAATTACTCTGTGTTCTGATATGAAGCTGCTATTACTTTGCCAAATTATCGCAGTAGCTTCATGTCAAGGTCAGACAAAGTTAGTCTGTGGCTTTCCAATATCAGCCCATCGGTTGTCGTTTAAATGTGATTAGTTATGACTTGTTCATGAGGTGAATACACGTATTGAGGAGTTGGCCGAATCACATTTCTTAGAAAGTATGTACTCATAGTCATGTCCTGTGGAAATGACTGGCTACATATAAACATTTACAACAAAAAAAGGGCAATTTTTTACTTTGGACTACATTGGAATGCTGAAGGCTCAACACTAAGGTCGGAACTACATTATAAGATGGTTATGGTTGGTATAAGAAATTGACTGCCTGATTTCTATATAATTCCCTATTGGTTTTTCAAAGAAGAGGCTATAACTTTCACCGAATCTCAATTCTTGGAGGAATGAAATAGATTTCAAATCATATCCGTATGTTTTCATTGCGACTGCACAGTATAGAAGATTTGACAACGATAATACTTTGAAACATGCAATCGCAAAACGAACTGTTGGAAAGAAAATCAAGCTTGATTTCACAGTTCCATTCAGTTCAACGTAACAACTGATTACAGACAATATAGATGATGAGGTTTATTCATTTGCTGGAATGAAGTCGAAACAGAACAGTCTAACTTGAATGTTATATGTCTGAGTGATTCGCGCAAACACCAGCCAATTACGTTTACCAGTTCACACAAATCACGAAAATGATTGGTCTGCTATCCATCCAATCAAAAATTCTTGAAATCCATTGTCTTTCTGTTTGTATATCTTGACTTTCAAATTTCATTCAGTTCTGCCATGACCCAAAATTTGCTTCTAGTCGACTGCTAAATAATACTATCAAAAATGCAAGAAATTTTGAACCTAAATCTCACTGACACATTAATCGTAGCGGTTTTGTGTCTACTTACTTGTGTAACAATTGGAGGAAATCTTCTCGTTATGATTGCAATCATATTTAAACCACGTCTTCGGCAGAATGCAACCAACTGTTTCATTGTTTCTCTGGCTGCAGCCGACTTGCTACTCGGTACTGTTGTAATGCCGTTTTCAATTATTGAATTTTGGCGGTCCAGCTATTCCACATATACGGTCAACAGAAACAAAGAGACTGCCGTGTTCCATTTGTGGCCATATGGTCAAGATTGGTGTGATGCGTGGCATGCATTTGATGTGTTGAGTTGTACTGCATCCATATTGAATCTATGTGTCATATCGGTGGAACGATATATTGCCATATCAGATCCATTCAATTACCAGTCCAAAATGACACATTCCAGGTGTCTGTGCATGATTGCAATTGCATGGATCTGTTCTGCCATGATCTCATTCCCTGCCATTGCTTGGTGGCGAGCATCAACTTACTGGACTCAACAGTTCACTGGAGACCAGGTATATCCAATGAACACAACTGTTGTAAATCGAACTCTAGAAGGTACCTGCATTTTTCCGGATGATCAGCTATACTTGTTTATTTCGTCATGTGTATCATTTCATTTGCCATTATTTGTTATGATTTTTGTATATTGGCGAATATACCGTACAGCCACAATGGTGTTAAAGTCGTTGACTTGTGGAATTAAAACAATCCCAAATGGAAATAAACCGGGAGAAAATCTCGTGTTGCGCGTTCACCGAGGTGGCAGCAACAAAAACGGTGCACAGTATAACGCATCGACATCTCCGATTGAAAGAGAGCCAAGTTTTACTCCAAACGCCTTCGATTGCCCTGCGGATTCGCGAACAGAAATAGATTGTGGGTCTTTTGTGGAACAGGTTACTCCAGAGAACAGTGGAATTCGAGACCAACCCCAACAAGGCGAGTCAAGGTCATCAAGTATCCGACGGGTCCACTTCGATTCAACTGCTCAACCTAATAACATACGTGGTACGGCATGCTGCCTTCTATATTTATGCACTTGTCATGAACGTAATCCCTGGACTTTTTGTACAGTACGATCGGGACAGCCCGTGGACACGGGAAATGAAGACAGGAAACCGCGACTACACATCTTCAAAAAGCGTTTGAATCGTTTTTTACAAGAGAAGCGAGCGGCAAAAACGTTAGGCATGATAATGGGAGTGTTTATTTTCTGTTGGTTGCCATTTTTCGTCTACAACACCATCAAAAGTCTAAGTCCGTCCCTTATACGTCAGCACGACGAAATTCTTTTCCCACTGTTCACCTGGCTGGGTTACGTGAACTCCAGTATGAATCCGTTCATCTATGCATACTCCTTGAGAGACATCCGTCGAGCATTCAGTGAAATATTGTGCGTCCACCGTGGAAAAACACGAGGTCGCGTGACGCTGACTCACAACAACTTCTGCAGTCGGACATGACGAAGCCCACCTAGAGTATGTTGAACAATGAAATGAAAACGTGTAACACGTTAAGTATTCCTGTTTGAATACAATGCCATTGGAAATAACGCATCCGAACAGTCTACATATGTTTCAAAATTGTATCAATTCTACGTTTTGCCAACGGAGCCGGCGGTATTTCTGGGGTGAGAATAATTGATTAATCGAACCTTAAAGACATGCTCATGCACACGCTTAGTTCACAGATAATGTCCACGATGAATATATTCTGTTAAATTTATGAAACATACATGTGAAGAATTTCATGCTGTGTTCTATGTTCTTCGTCTGGTTCATACTTCACAGCCCGGTCGTTGACTTTAACATCATTCGACTGTAGATGGAAAGCGAGTCGGTCTGTGACATCGCTTTTACATATGACATACAAAAGTAGTTTGGTATGAGCTAAATTACTGAGACGGACTATGTGACGTTCAGCTATTTGATGAACTAACACTTGGGGTTGACAAGATGTCTACGGTATCTCCTGCCGAAGCGAACGAGTGATCTGAGTATTTACTCAGAAAAAAACGTAGCTCAGCGTTTACATACGATGATTCAGTCCTGTCCAACGTAATGTCAACGGCACAGCGGTCAACAAGTGTGTCTCATGGACGTGCGGCCGGACTTCTAGACCCGGTTGTGATAAGGGTATACACTACCGATAAACTCCAGCAAGAACGAAACTCTAGTCTAGTACTTTTTTCAAAAGAGGTCAATTGGACGGTTATTCTGTATGCAAAGGCTGTGATAAAATGCGAGTGACGTTCAATCTGTGAAACGATATTTGTTACTCAGCCTTGTTTGCAGAATAATAGAAATGTGTCAGTCAACACATAATATAATCATTATGAATGATCAGTGCAGAGGGATACACATGACATTTATCACTCTTTCTTCTCATATACACACTTGAAAGAATAAGCTCCCTTTACCAACTTCATCGGCGCAGAAAGAAAACAGTTTGCGATAGTCTATCACTGTTTACTTTCATCAGTCGCAAACGTAAGATTAGTAAGCTACATACGACAGACAAATAGAGATGGACAAGGTATGAACACGTACACATTCACATAGAATATTGTGTCATCAACACCGACGACCAGACTGGTTGCCTCAACCACTACTCTGTACTGATAACATAATAATTAGGGTGAATGTTTGCGTTCCCATGCCATGTTTACCTCAATTTGTCTGTCATACATAACTTGCAAGTTTTACGTTTACGATTGATGAGAGTAAACGAAACGATAATACGTACACTTGACAGTATTAGAAGGTTCAAAACTGTTCGCAAAATGAATTAAAAAAACGACAGATGCAGGAAAGTAGTAATCAGTTTTTCTTACTAAGAATGATGGGGCTTTTGTACATACTCATGTTAATCTATGCTAGCGTTTCTTAATTTGTGACATACCACTCTACTTGAGCATATGAGCAAATGTGAGGAATCAGACGAGACGACAATAGAATGTCCCAGGCTTTTGAATGCCAAGGTGCGAGAGCTATGCTAATTACCTTCTGTAAGCCAACGTTTGACCCAGTTTGGTAGAGTGCATCAATCCGATCGATCAAATCAATGTGTGATTAGTATAAATTCATGGCCTCATAGTTAGATTTTTGGTGTAAAATATTGATTTTGTGTGTATTTCTCACGGTGTTAAATGTTGCCGGAAACATCAACCACATTTAGAGTGAGATTCGGGCGACACAAAAAAAGCTAAACACTAGACACGCTCAGGATAATAAATTAGTTGACAGTACTTGCTTGACAAACCAGTGTTTTCATGTCGACACGGAAGCAATATAACGTAGAGACTGAGTTAGGTGGTAGTTGATGACTGTCTTTGAATCAAACTACAGACAAGTTTTTGTCATACCTCATTAATTAAGTTACCTGCACTAAGGCACTATTCAATCATTATTGGGGCAGACGGTAACGTTTCTAGTTTATGTATCACAGTGAACGAGTGTTCAAAAGATGAGAACGTTGTTGATGTAGTGGTCGGGTGATAGATATCCCAAGGTCGCTAGGTATGGTGTACGATTCATGCTACGTCATCTCATCTATGTGTGATTTTGTGTTGGTTGTCACTGCCAGATTCTGATTCTACATTGTGTATATTTAATTACAGCTGGACAAGACAATCGCGTGATGTGGATTGGCATTTTGATTTCGGTGTATGAGTCGTTGACTGCGCAAGGCTTCGTTGTGCGATATATTTGGGTAAGTGCGTTGCCGCTTGATCGGACTGCATATCACGCAGGCCTGACAACGTGTACATCTTCATTTCGAAAACGGCGAAATTTGAACCGTTTTGCGTTTTCACTGAAAGTGTATCCCATAAATCTGGTTAAGTTTCTACAGTCCTTCATTAGTCACTTGAGGCATAGTGAAACTGCATTATATTACATCGATCTACCACACAAATTAGCTAACATATGCAACGTATGCAAGAGTAACCTTATGATTTAAGTCAAGAATGTGATAGTGACCGTTCACTGATAATATGTTCGACTGACAACGTATACTGTCTTAATCATTCATTGGTTGTGCGCTTACTTATTGAATGTGGTCAATAGAGGTGGCCTGTCTTTTTTTGCTAACAGCCCAGATGGCCATTTTGACAATTGGATTACACAGAACACATTTCTACACATCTGATATTTGGTTTATTGTCATCTTCACTAAAAGTGCAGAATACGCTGCGATAGCTGTTGGCCCTGAATGACATGGTCGGGCAAGACAAGTTTGAGATAGGCCTAATCAGGTGCATTGTCACGGATTACTGCAACCTTCATCACAGCTGTTCATCTTCAGTTTAATTAACTGAGCGTGTAGGCTTACCCGTGCAGACAAACCTACTACACAAACAATGAGACCTATCATGTGAAGTACCAGTGGCTTTGATTACGATAAAACTTTCGACGGAAATTCTGACTGACTAAGAAGAAGTAGAATGAATTTTGTTTTTCCGTCGCATGAAATTGTATTGGAAGATGATCCGCGGTGAGACAAGTCGCCAAAAAATACTTGTCCATGTCCGTCTGTTTTCATTTGCTTTTAACGTACAAGGTCCTGAAGTATGTCCGTTCGACCTAAAGAGCTAATACTTGAACTACTGATTATTGACAGTCAATACGGTATGCCTTTAAACAACGTACTAATTTGAAATACAACATGTGCAAACCATTTCAGCGCCTCCAGAATGCACTTCCGAGTCATATTGTTCACGCAATAACTTACACTTGAGCTCTTTTAATACCTATGTGTTGAACTTCCTAGTCCAAATAGCCAGCATTCTAATACTGTATTCAGATCACTTAATTTACCACAGGATGACAACATTCGAAATACGCCGTACTAAATACATGGGGCAAAATACTTCAAACCTTATCTCCGACCCGTGTTTTTGTTGCAGTAGCTTCTACGTCGAACTGTGGAAGCTTCAGCTACTTGCAAGTCCCGTTGTTTAGAAGTGTCAGACAGATATGTTTACACAAAACCAACAACAGGTTTAGGCAAAAAATTAAAGTACACATCTACACGTTCCTATATGACTAGTTGAATAAAATCTGCCAGAATGGTTTGTAGCAACATTAGTTTAATGCGGGTAAACGTTGTAATCGTGAAAATAGGCCGCAAATGTTATGCACCTAAGTTAAAAGCATAAATGGAACTGAGTGAACTTTTCATAACGAAAAAGCGGACGTTATCGAAGTTATTCACCAAGCTAATTGTCGGTTTAATTATTTGTGACTGCGCAGCAACTCTCTCCAATTCGTTGGGCTCTGACTCTGGAATTTATCAGTTTACTCCCATTTTTTTTCTATGCAAACATTGCACCATATTTTACTTGTAGGCGTACATGTTTTTGACCATTACTCTGTGTTCTGATATGAAGCTGCTATTACTTTGCCAAATTATCGCAGTAGCTTCATGTCAAGTTTCTACAATAGATAATTCCCCATACTGTATGAATGAACCCTCTTTCAATTTTGCGCTACGCATTATTAATTTCGGGTATGTATCCTCAATGTGCCTAAGCGTTTCCGTCAGCATCTGCCCATATATCATACTATGCTTTGATGAATGAACATTACAATTATCTGACTGTTTGTAAAATTGATCTGGTGGGCTTTACTGGTGTTGAATATAATACTAAAACATTTTCATCGTTTGTAATCTTTTCCTGGCTAACAGAATGCTTTAAAATTCATCTGTGCACCAGAATATTATGATACACAGCAACGACTTAAACGAATCAACGTCTAATAGATTGGACCAGGAAATATTCTAATGGAAACCAGTTTGTGATAAAGCTTTTTTTTCTTGTGCGTGATTGCTATTATAAATAGTATGATTGCGAAAGCCAAAAAAATAAGTGAAAATTTCCTGCTGGTCGTTTGCATGTTATCTTACAATAAACAGCAACCATACGTTAATAACTGCTGTCTTGAAAGCATATGTATGCAAACTAAGTTATAATGGAAAAATTGTAAATTTGGGAAAGTTGAAGTGCTTTTCCATTATGTAGCTAGACAAACGGTGCAGACATCAGTGCTTGAGAAAATGCTTTGTGGATAGTCTGGTATGAGTAGGAGGACGAAGACACTTATACGTAACTCGTTCACTAATACAAAATAGTCCGGAGTTTTAAAGACAACAGTAGAGCTGGAAAATTTAACAGCTTCTCAAGAATATTCAACGACCATTGTTCGTATATACGTTAAATTAGAAAACAAGTTGTTGTACAAGGCGTCTTTGGCTTTTGTTGAATACTTAGTCAACAACCACAGAAAAACATCTTACGGGATGTTAGCAGTTCGGTTCAGCTTCATTATTCACTAGCACAAAGCCAGCACTTTCTCTCAAAACTGCCAAAAGTAGAAACAAGTGAGTCTACCAAATCAAACACTTTTCCCCGCCTCCTAATGGCATACAAAAGATGCACTAATGATCAGTTGAAACGTGACTGTAACACAATTGATGGAGAAATTGCGATCACATTACAAGTGATGTTTATCTGTAAGCTACGTGATTCCAAAACGTTTTGAAGTTTGATTTACATAACGACATAATAAATGAAATGTCAGATGTATTGGCACGTATACCGTACTCTTCCTATTCGACCGGTTCTGGTCTACTTTTGCAGTTTTCTTCTTGAAGCGTTTATTCGATTATGAGATAAAACAAGAGCAAGCAGCCTTCCCCTGCAAAATGAGTGTGCATCTGTAGACCTGTATGAATTGCCGTGTATTTTAATAGTTCTGGACGTGTTTATACCACACAGGGGAACGTCTAAAGACTTTAGATGAATGAAAAACTAAACAATGGCCCCACTTACTTGTCTCCACATTCGTTGCATCTCCGTTAGTGTGTACGTTTTGAAATATGGCGGGCATTGATGTACGTAAGTTTTAGGCTTCTTTGATACAATGCGTGAAATGCCGAACGTACACTTTATTCACTTAAAACAACCCTGACAGTAAATACAATCGATCAGAATCGATCGTTTGGGAAATCGTTAAGTTAACAACGTCACTAGCTGAATATAGTCAGCCTGAACATAGGTCGCACTGGTGTTTGGGTATCCGTCAGTGTGCACTATGGTATATGTGTATTCATAAGGAGGCATGATCCCAATAGTCCCACTAGTGCCACGGTTGACTCCTAACTAACACATGCTTTGCGGATCTCTGACATTCATTGACGTATTCGATGGTTCATCTTAAAAACATGTACAACTGCTTCTCATCCGTGTACTTCAAGGTGAGAATCACCAAATCAGACTGGGTGTCTCTGATGTCCTGTTGACCAAGCTCAGTTTAAGCGGTCCCTATGCAAGAACCAAATGATCAGTTCACGCCATTACCTCAGTAAATGACTATTTCAATAACATTACTCACAAAATGTATGTACGACAAAAATTGGTCTTTTTTATCACTGTCATTATCATGCGATAACACACTGGTAAAGCACAGGCGAAAAGTGGAAACAATGTGCCAGATGTCTGGTCCACATGAGTACAGCGAGTTTTGAATCAAAACGCTTTAGACAAAATCACTGTATAGAACGCACCAATATTTTATAGATCCGATATGAATCAATTGTCCTCGAGCACGTCATTAACCTGTGTAAAAATTGGCAAAACATCTAGATCAACTCGAGCTTGGTGCTGTTTACAAAATCAAACGGTGAAAACGTTACTTTTGTCTACGACGAGCGTTCGTTTTTTCTGATTTGGGTATTATGTGAAGTTCTCCAAGAGACCATGTACTGACCGCCATTAAATTTAGCGCAACCAGTTTACCCTCCTGTCTCTTATACGTGATTTACAATAAAGTTTAACTTACCATGTCCATGCAATTCCAAACCAGTTATCAGTTCCTCCACCCTCATTACGTAAAAGTCAATATCCATTTTAGCAATATTTGTCTTGGATATCCGACTTGCCCGTCTTCTGCGTAGTGAGTCACGTTTCAATGTTTGGTCTTGCTTGACTCTATCAGACTTCATCACATTATCTAGCAGAAAATCCAGTTCCGTCAACTCGGTGATCACGGACTTTCGAATAAACCTTCAAAGTCAATCCGAGGAATTACAACTTCACACACACCTTACATTGAAACAAAACTACACAACATTTGTTCAGCTCCTAGCTGTCTGATTTTCATCTTCACCCGAAAGTTACCTTGCTGTCGATCGATCCCCAAAGTCCTATTCTTTTGTCGCACTGACTTGGCTGGCTTGTCCAATGAGCCTGAGATTACTCAGCGTATTTAGGTTGTAATTATACTGATGATAAATTATTAAAAGGAATCTTATTTTCAAACTCTTTTCAACATTCAAATGACCAAAATCACATTTATCTGGCAACTTATCAAAATTGAATGGTTGTGAATACTTTTCTATGGAACGGTTGATTTCCTCACCTCCTTTTGGTTCACGAAACATTTGCCCATCATTATTATTGATCATAATCTCCTTTCAAAAACCGTTCAGTTAGAGTTCATTGTTAGGGTTTCTAAGCAAATGCCTGGCGCTATAATGGGTAGAACTTTGGATATCCGAAAGACGGATATGTTCATTCCACTGAGCGAGAATTTTAATAACTGGCTTGCCTCCTCCATTGCCTATAACTTCCGTGTTGATTAGTTTTTAAGACATTACCGCCAGTGATCAAATTAGCTTTTTTCAAACCAATCAATCTGCTTTCTCGTTTATCTATAAGACGGAGTTTTGTTTCCATCTCATTTTTGCACTCGAGTCAAAAAAGTAATTTAATTACGTCGGTCTGTCTGTCGTAATGACACATGTTAATGATAATACTTGAAGTTTTATTAAACCGCTGGCTAATGAGCTTGGGTTCTGTGCAAGCGGGTCACACTGATGGAAGCGAGCATGCATAACGGGTTATACAACTCCCGACAGGGAGCTCTTCTAAACTACTGAGAACGAATACTCTGTCAAGGTTGCTTAACTTCACCGTAAAAGACTGGCCAACAAAACTCAATCGCAAACGGTTCAGAGGAACCATGCCTTCAATATCTCCAACGCAGAGTACCCAATGTCATCAAGATAGGTCGTAAGTTTAAAATGTGACTGGTCGCACTCACCACGCTGCGGCATTTCGTCGGTTACTTTCCAAGGAAGATTAATCAGTATTGTCCAGACCGTTTTTCCGCCCGAAACAACTTCACCTGTGACGTATTGGTTCACTTAAGATTGGTTTAAGGTTTGCTTTGATAAAAAGACCCACAACTTTTGATTCAAAATTCTGGAACACAAAACCGAATGAATAAGTTAGGTAGTTCCGCAACATCAGGGTGAAATAGGTATTCCACTAACCAACGTAAGAGGTTGAATTACAATAAGTGTTATAGTCAATCCTGTCAATTATTCTGATGTGTCGTTTGGTAGTCCACAACCCAAGATGCTTGCACCCATCAAAATAATGTTACCCAGTTCTCACACATTGGCTGACGCTTATCGAAAATTTCTGAGTAGAATAATCTCGCAGCCAAACCAAAACAGTTTTCGTCATCTAGTATTCTGTTGCTTCCTGCTGTACCCAGATGACTGAATGTTTTTGTAATCAATGGAACAGCACGAAGTAAGTGCCTTCGTCTCGTAAAGTATCTGGAAAACATTCCTTTCGAACGACCTGACATATATAAGAGTGGAATGTCCTTTAGAGTGAAAAACGTATCTCAAGAAATCTTTCAAATACCAATTTTTTTGTTGACATAAATAGACGTGAAATTTGGGTATTGCCTTTAACCTGGTCAAACAAACAAAACAAAACATAATTTATCAACTTTCGCTGTCAATGTTTTCGTCTAACTTGGAATGAACCATTGTTTATGGCCAGTTACTAAGCAGTGAGTAATGTTAGTTTCTAAACTATTTGCCAAATGTTTCATTGGTCAGTGAGGTGCACTTCTTTTACTGCCCTGATGTTCATGCTAACTTATCAATTTCCAGTACAATTTATTTGTTGGCACAACTGCCAGAAGAATTTAGCCCGCTTTGTTTTTCCTCTGTAGAAAACTACTTTCTATGTATTCGACGTGTTGTGTGTACCTCGATGTTGTGTTAAAATCAACACACGTTTTCACTTATTGGAGTATTCGTTGTATCTATAAACAAAGTTGTTGTGATAACCATGGTTTCCGCATGCAATTCGCTCTTAAAAAATATACTTTTTTTACATTTGGTGAACCGAAATGCTACTGGTTGACATTTCCGTATGAGATGCGAAAACCGCTGATAAAAAACTTATTGGACAACCCTTTGTGAAGTAAAGATGACTTGTTTAGAATGCTTTTGCTTTGGATTTCTATCAAAGCAACAGGTGCACCTTCACCGAAGAATTGTCTCGATTGTTCCTAATGGTTTGACGGTTAATCTGGCAAGAACGTCCGTAGCACCGTATTCATGAAGAAAGGAAACACACCGACTGACTGTTTTAGTATGTACTCCAGCACACTGAATCTTCAGTAACCCAGTAATATTGCAAATTGTTTCTGTAAGAATGTTGTCTTAAACCTAAAAAATCATTGGCAAATACCATACGCGAATACAATGTCAAATAACTAACTCCCTATTAGGGATGACAGACTGTTTCCTTTTTATTTCTGTCGCCAATCTTCTGAGTGGAAATACATACTACTTTAATGGACCTGTTTGTTTGTAGTACTATAGTTTGTCTACGGTATGCCTCATGAACGAGACATCAATTAACTCCGGAACTGGTTCTTCATGCATGCATACACGGCATTGCTTACTGTTCATTATGAAAAAGAGAATCAAAATTGACACATTGATTTTGACAAGTAACATTAACATTTAAACGGTTGCTAGCAGAGATAAGGTACATGCTAGCCCATTTAACAAAGCAGTGCATTGAGTAGGTTGTGTTGATGGTCCTCTCTCATAGAAAGTCAACCGTAACCTCATGGAGAAAAAACAGGTGATCCAAGTTTGTTCTAAATTATTTATCTCGCTGTAAAAATTCAAACATCAACTCAAATTCCTTTTTGGATAAACTTATGGACACTGACCACAATATTGATTTGGTAAACTTCAATGTTCACAAGTTTACCACAAAGAGTGGAAACTGGCAAGCAAACATTTTTGAAGTGGAAGCGTATTTCTAAACTGTGTTACAAGATGCACAATGACTAGAAAAAAATGTGGAGTACTCATTAGTGACTATGGTTGAGTATTTACTATTCACATCTCTTGAATGTCTAGAGTGTTATCCGTATCTCAGCAGTTAACAGTGTTGGCTTGTCAGAAGTAGGACCGGTGTTAAAATACCGGTCATAGTTAGCGCCTGCTTCGTTCATGATGTGTGATTTGTAAAGATTAAGGCCGGCTGCAAAGTCCTCCTGATCAAAAATGCTGTGGATAACTTTTAGTCGATCGAGTTATACCAATTAAACTGCCCAGTAACTGCTAGTAATTCTGAATACGTTGAACTTGAAACATTGTTTGCATCAGTTGTTTTCCACTAATGAGACATAGCACTACAAAGATCCTTGATAACGACTAAGTATTATTAACAATAATTGTAATATAAGGTGTGAGATAATCGCTAAAATATTCTTTCATGAATTATTGCATAAAAAATAACTCCGATATGCGGGACGTTGCACTAATCAGCATTGTGGGTGAAGCTCAAATCCACTCACACACAATTCCATTGTCCAATATTCCAGCAAGACAAGATAACATTGGATTAATAGATCGAGTTTATAAACGTCCTTACAGCATTCACTGGATTACAACCCAAAGTCTGAACTAGATGAAATTCGATGTGGAATGAAACAGAACAGACAAACGTGAAAGCTGACTGGCAAACATCATCCAGACAACCAAACTCAAAATACGAAACTGCCAGCACTTCTGCCACCAAATATCTTATTCGTGTTGGACAGACATTCGAGTTAAGTCAGTTTTATTACGACTGACTATATTGAGACTTGCGTCTCAGCTATGATAAAACACCACAGTTGTCTGACAGGAATTAAGACGTGAAAAGCAATATTGCATACTAAACACCGAGGGGAAATATCTATAGAGCGGACATGTTAAGTAAGTCCAATTTTTATCTACAAGCTTAAAACTTTCATTAAAATTGTAAATGTTCTGTATTGTTTTCTGTCTTTGTCGGCTGCCAGATAATGTGTAAGTTCATTAGGAACAGACTCTGCAGATGTTGTCGGTTTTCAGTCCGGCATATTTCACGTGAAAAAATACGAGGGGTGACTTGAAGAAAAACAGGAACAGACGTCTTTGTTTAGTTTGAAGCACATGTGCGCTGTAAGATTGAAAACAATGGCTCCTATTGTTGAGCTGAATCAGACAAATTATTCACTTTTCAACCGACGTTATAAAATTCCGCAACTCTGCCATATCCCCAGGATTTGCTGGACTACTTTCCGATTAATTCAAGGGCATTTTCAATTGCACTCTTTTTGAAAAATATTCTACTTGCTACCACTCAGATTACACAAGAGTCTAAAGACACCCAAGAACCACAAAGTAGTGAATTTAGGAGGGAAAAACAATTCCATGTTTTTGTTTTCTTGATCTCGCATTTACGTGTAGGGAAATAAATGCGCACTAACACAAATGAACTTCAAGGTTACTGAAGGAATTGCACAACTTTTGTAATCCTAACATCTAATTAATGTATTACCTTCCGGAATAACATCTCGAACCTCCCGCACATATAGTTAACTGAGCTGAATTGGAACCTAGCCACAGTGGGATAGAGTGAAGGTCATGAAAATCTGCATACACAAACAAGTACTTACCAACAGTCGTATCCTGTTGTGTCACACATTCTACCTAAAAAAGGTGGGTACGAGAATAGACTGTTCACTACAACATAAACGGGACTTTGGTGACCGATTGATATCGCTTAACCAAAATACAGTATTCTTCTGTTTACCCCTAGGTGCACACTCAAAGATTGGTATCGAGGAGTAATTTGAAAGCGTGGGCAATCAACTCAGACATCTAAAAGTGACAGGCTCAATCGACGAAAACCAAACTGGCTCGCTGTATTGAGTTTAATACTTCCAAGTAAAATCCTAAATATATCATGCGCTTTTAGAGTTAATGCATCCTCCATAAACTCTTACACAGGGAAGTTACCAACGTGTTAAGCGACACATATTATTTCTCAGCCAACTCCATTTCATGTCATTATGTCCTCTCCTACTGAGTTAGCCATAAACTGGTGTCAAAGCAGAGTCAATTTATCACGATACCAGCGTAGATGGGATGTTTCATCCAGCCGTTTTCGAACACATAATTCAAAAAGTGTTGCTGCACCATCATGGTAAGACCAAGACTATTCAAATACTTTTAGTTGTTCCAGAGTTAATAAAGCATTCTCCTGCAAAATTTTCAGACATGAATGCTCTAACTTGTAAATGATTATACCTACGTATGTTCAAACTTGGAACTTCCTCTATAGAATGATGTACCGGGCAACCTACGTTCCAGCAAGCTTCGCCAAAGCCATAAAACTTGGAATATGATGATGCCGTATTGGAGCAAACAGAGCGGCGTTGTTGATATGTCAAACTACGGCTTCCGCACAAATTCATTAAGAAAGAACAGTATTCCGTCGATCAATATTATAAAATACATGTCCCTTTCCGACGAACACCATGTGCAAAAGGTTTTACGTCTGTCCGTGACCGGCAACCGGAGCTCTTCTACTCAGGCCTGCCGGTATAGCCCATGATGGCAGTGATATGTACAAAAAACCCTCAAAATGAAGACCAAACATCTATTGCTTGGAACGTAGAAGTGGTCGCTCCTACATTGCTATAAACGGCACCAAAAGGCTTACATCCAGACGATATGGCCATTTCTAGTTAATGGTGAACAGTAGTAGTTACATACTGTGTCGGACTCATTCATAGGGTACAACAACGTCTCAGCATCGGTAGTTGTATCCCTCGAAACGATATATTGTCCTCCTTGTCACTGTCCACCAATTTGGTCTGCTTCCAGCACGGTATATAATGCAGTCTAATTTATCAGCAAAACACAGGCTTCCAGATAGCAAAGCACGTCCAAGTGAATAACACCTTTGAACGAGCTGTCCATATCGACGTTGACAACGCAGAAAACTGCCTACCTCAAGAGACTAATCTACTGTAAAAATGGTCAACGTTGACGTATTGACAGGAGGCAACGTGACATGGCTCAATAATAAGGCTACAGAACTAAGGTATGTTAAGCAATGTCTGTCTTTCAGAAGCATGGCTATCAGACATCACGTCAGATTTCACAAATGGCGCAGTAAACCCAAAAAAGAATAAGGCGTACCTCAAACTGTATGACAGAATAGTTATTTTACGATAAATCTCATTAAACTGTAAACGAATGCAGCTTTGTATAATCCATCGTTCCGGGAAAACTAATCGTGACAACACAATCCGCTAGGGGAGTATCGCAATTTCACTTTGCCCATGTGCACCCTGGATGTATGCTGATTCACGGCCTAGGATTGCTGTTCAAAGGCTGAAACTCTTACGGTGACGTCTGTCGACCGCCAGGTGCTATTGATCGTGGACCGTGGTGACCAAACCCTAGGACATTGGAGCCGTTCGATCTGACCTTAAATGTGCATACACCTCCAGTCAACAAGTTTGGTTGTGGTTACAATGATGTGTTGAGACTGTTCGTCAAACCTATTCGGTTAAGGCCTGTTCACTAGTTGAGCACTTTGGTTTGGACGCTGGGTTCTGGATCTGCATGCGCATTTCTGGAACAGTCAGTGGGTAGGCTTATTAGTTATCTCCATGTTATTTTTAAAATTTGGCAGATTTTGACGATAAATAGGAAATCTACTTTGCTTCATTCATAGTCCAATAAATGAATTGAGTACACTGTCTGCTGAAATTATGCCTCAATATGTTTTAGTTGGTATGTATTAACCTTTTCACTGGCGATTATTTAACTGGATGTTGGCTAACTGATTAATCTTAATTAATCGCAAACATAATGCACCATTGGTAACCAATCTTGGTCCAGACTACATTTTGTTATGCAAGAGAAACATCATTCAAGGGTGAATTGTGTTTTTACATTGAACCAAAGTGAGGCAGAGACATAGACAAGTCTCACAGACATAAGTGACGCACATATGGCCAATCAACATATGCTAATTATACAAAGCGTTATTGAACCAACGAACAATCACACTACATTGCCATAAGATGATTTACCTGTGTACAATTTAGTTGCGACGTAATTTCTTTCGAAATTATGTGTAACTGTCAGGTGTCATCAAGTTCATTCCACAACAAGTTTGATACGTTTCGAGTCGTGGGCAGTCATCCGTCTGTGACTAAACTAAGTCTAGTCTTAGACTAATACTAATTCAATATACGACCGCTACTACGTATGTTAATTAAGCCTCAATCGCATTCCCCCTCTGTATGGAGCTTCAGCTGTGAAACAATGATTCAGACATAACAGGTATTGGTTAAGATTTCGACGGAAATGTTAACTGGGAAAACCGGTTTCCTGTTAACCATTTCAATACAGCACTCAACCGGTCAGAGTAACGTTACGAAAATTGGCATGTTTAGCTCATCAACGTTTTTAGCATTGTATGTCTAACTTACACTCTCCCATGAATTATTTTCCGGTTTTTATAACTCAAACAGGCGGCGAGTGATATCAGTGGAAACCTTAAACTAGTTGTGGCATGTTTGGTTGTGAAGGTCCAGCAAACATATCATGTTGCTATTATGTGTGCTGGTAATCCTTACACAAAGATAAGTTCTACCTTTACATCCTACCCCTCATACACATCATCACAACTATTGTTGAACTCGTAGACTGTCTGAACTACACGATGGGAACATGTTTGGTGGTATGAATGACAGAACTTCATTACCAAAAGTGTCAATCAAAATCACTAAAAGGAAAAACCTGTTCGAAAACATTCAACATTGCTAGCGATATGGTTAGTTATTAATGTATGTTCGAAAATACCCGGTGAAGTCATGAGAACGACAAAATAGCGACCAAGGCTTGTTGTCCGTGTTTGATCATCAGGCTAATTACAACACAATAAATATGAAAACAGTAACTGAGGTGAGCCAGAAAAACGGTCAATAGAGGTTGTGGACGGCGTGTTTGTCATCAATTACGCAATCACTGTTCCAAATCGTGGGCTTGATTGATTGTGGACCAAGGGAGATTACGTGTCCGTACGAACTTCTTCTGTGCCCAGAGGTCAGGGTTACGCAGTCGGATACTAATGGCCTCGGCAACGGTCAACATTCGAAATCTCACCATTTTTGATCGATTCCTTGGCACTCGGTAGACAATCTGAAAAGCGTCTCTCTTATTTGTTGTAATTACTAATAAGTAGTTTGGCAGATTGTATGATTATAGATGAGACCCAATTGTGAAAAATCAGGGCTTCGGCTGGATTCGAACCAGCGACAGAAACACCATGCCTGAACGCGCCAAGCGATCTACCGATCCGTCGAAATCTTAACCAATACCTGTTATGTCTTAAACATTGTTTCACAGCTGAAGCTCCATACAGAGGGGG